>JARQZK010003010.1:0-2500 GCA_030704885.1 Cynegetis impunctata | reverse complement strand
ATTTGATTTGAAACTAATAGGTAATAAGATCGATGAAGATTATCAGGATATCCAATCTGACATTATGATGGAATAAAAAAATAATATTTACTATTAAATCAAAAATTCAATTTTGGAAGGAGAACATGTTAAACTTCAGATAAATCATTATATAAATAAGAGTAGGGGGAAGTCGGTGAATTGTGCGCACCTAAGAAGCCGGGTTGATATTTTCTTGAATATAGCATCTAGAATTCTGAATTTTGGCATATATATTCTTCATTGTATATGATATAACACCAATGAATTAAATATCACAAAAAAATATGTTCTGAGCTTGAGAACGAAATAAGACATAAACTGACAATGCGCATGATTATCCACCCTATGCGGGTAATTGTGCGCACCAGTCAGGGTAACTGTGCGCAACCAGAAATCTGTAAATATAGTTATGGTGTATCAGGTATAATCAAAAGAAGCATTACAGAAGACATATAATATTTGTTAGAACATTAAAAAAATATGAAAAAATTGTAATTTAGGTACAAAAATCACAGTCATATCCTTCATAGCTTTCAGTGGACCATAAAATGCTAAATCTAAAGCCTGTGAGCAATGAGATGTATGTGGTGTGATGGCTAGCAATTCAATCTTGTTTTGCTTACAAAATTTATAATTTTATAGCTAAATTGTTAGCTACTGCATAAGAATACGCTAATCGCAGAAGTTCATTTCTTATGACACCATAAAAAAGTTTTGCCATTTTTAGTACGTGACTCGCTAAACTCTTTTCTTGGACCTGTGAAAAAATGGGATATAGACCCACTAATATCACATCCTCCATCATATTCATCTTTCTTTCTTTTGCCAATTGTATATTCTGGTAATAAAACTTCCTTCCGTCATCTCTAACTGCTCCACCATTTGCAACAAATCACAAGACTTTTTTCATTTTGTCTGCGTCCCAAGAGGCTTTATTCGTTTTGCGGGTATATTTTAGCATCTGAAATTATTCATAAAACATTTTGTTTTATACTGAATAACAACAAAAACTTCTTACTGAAAAAGTTGGCTAATTGTGCGCATGGCGCACCATTACCCGTCATGGACCTAATGCTTATAAAAATTCACCAAAATAAAACTGGTGGTTCTTTACCTTAGATGAATCGCTCCTACAATAGCTAAAACCACGTTGATTATTTTAGTATAATTACCCAAACAAAAAAGTCCTCATTAACATTTTAAATCCTCTTTTCGCACGCACAAAAGTTAGAGTAAACAACTAAAATAGTAGTCAGACACGATGACACCCGCGTTTGCCGCGAAAATTGCCCAAATGGCCGCGCAACTTTAACTATCTTCTAAGAGATGGCACGAAGTGTATGATTTCTAATAAATGGTTGACATTTTCTACTGCTAATATGCTGCGCATCATTAGCCGCCGCGCATGATTAACCGACTTCCCCCTACTTAAATTACAGAATGATTATGTTTGTAGGTAATCTAGAGATTTCGCATATATGGCTCAATGTTGTTGCCAGTTTTCAAGAGTGATACACACGCAGTCATAAATTGTGTACCTACTTTAATGCACATTTCAGTTGACTATTTGAGTTATTATTAATTTTCTGAAAATTTTGAACTATTCACTTTGTACAAAAAGAAATGGAAGACAACAAAAATATACATCTTGATAATGTTAGAATCTTGTAACGCTTAAACAAACCTCGGTAAGTGTCATGAAAATTACTCTCACCGCTGTTTTCTGTGCAATGAAGATTTCACTAATTTCAGAGCTAGTTCCCCAAATAACAATAGGCAGGTACCTAAGCATAATAAATATGGAGAATGTAAGTACACCCATACCTTGCTATACGGCCGCTCTTTTTACGGCATTTCGCTATACACGTTTTCGATTTACGGCCTTAAATGTTTCGCTATAGCGGCAAACATTCAATCATTCAATCCAAATACGTTTATTATCTTTCTGGGGATGGGGTACATTTTTGTTTTCTAGCTAAATAATTTATTTTGGGAAGTTATAAGATTTTGCAACCTTCTTCAACCCTGGCTTCACTTAATTAATTTTCTAAGATTTACAATTTAAATAAAAAACCAAATTTTCCTATCTTTGGGGGGAATGCGGCTGCGGCCGACCTTTTTGCTAATTACGTGTCATTCGGTCCAAGGTCAATATATTTCAACTGACATATGGTAAGGGAAACCACAGAAAACCTTTACCCACGCAATGTACTGAATATCTTAAATTTATTATATATAAATTTATAAAAAATGGTTTAACAACAGATACATTTGCTGACGTTTCGCGCACTATCCGAACCGCACTCGGTTTTTCGGAAACGGATTGATTTTTCGCACACTGTTGGCACTACGCGCACTTTCGACACTACTCGCACTCTCGACACTACTCGCACTATCGACGTTACACGCACTACGCGCACTTTTACGGTCAGCGGATTCGGAGTGGTATGTCCTCTAGGTGATCGAGGACTTCGTCAGG
>JARQZK010003009.1:212500-237720 GCA_030704885.1 Cynegetis impunctata | reverse complement strand
GTTTTGGGAAATATTAAACAAGTAAAGCAAAAATTATCGGTATAGTTCGTTTATATGGAAGTAGCCGTTTTTAATGAAATTTTTTATTTATTTAGAATTTCAAATCTTTTAAAAAAAGGGTTACTTACAGTTTAAAACTCTCAGCTTAAGTTTAGGATCATTGCCATATTTTCAGCTTGCAATATTTAATTATTTATTCGAATTGTTGTTGCCTGTGATCTATTTTTAATCTTTTGATAATTATTAGCAATACCAGGCTGGTTGAATCTTAAAAAACTCGATTTTATCAAAAAGTTGACGCCTCAATACGACATTCGCAATTGAAATTTCTTTGACATTTATTGATTTGAAAAAATTGAATAAAAAGGCTGCTTTGTATATGCTATTCAGTCTAATATTAATATTCAAAATTGTTATTAGATGGTAAGGGAAACCAAAGAAACCTTCACCTACGTAATGTTTGAAAATAATAATAATAGGGTACTATTTATCTAACAACAAAGAAATTAGTTATGGGAAAACATTAAAGAAGTGGAGTAGAATTATCGGTATAGTACGCTTATATGGAAGCAGCCGTTGACACGTGTTTTCGGACTCTTTGGTCCTCATCAGAACGGCGTAGCTAAGTATTGGATTGAAAATTTGGAGATGAAAATAGTTTAATAAATAAAAATCCTCTGTTATGGAAGAAAATCACTTATTTGTGGTTTATTGTTTGAACTCTCCGGTATGGGAGATTTGTCAAATTTTGCCACGGAGGCGATTAATTCCATCCGAGAGATCTCAGAAAGAGTAAATTAATATTAAAAAGAAAAATTAGTTTTGGGAAAAATTAAAACAAGTAAAGCAAAAATTATCGGTATAGTTCGTTTATATGGAAGTAGCCGTTTTTAATGAAATTTTTATAATAAAATCCTCTGTTATGGAAGAAAATCACTTATTTGTGGTTTATTGTTTGAACTCTCCGGTATGGGAGATTTGGTCAAACTTTGCCACGGAGGCGATTAATTCCATCCGAGAGATCTCAGAAAGAGTAAATTAACATTAAAAAAGAAAATTAGTTTTGGGAAATATTAAACAAGTAAAGCAAAAATTATCGGTATAGTTCGTTTATATGGAAGTAGCCGTTTTTAATGAAATTTTTTATTTATTTAGAATTTCAAATCTTTTAAAAAAAGGGTTACTTACAGTTTAAAACTCTCAGCTTAAGTTTAGGATCATTGCCATATTTTCAGCTTGCAATATTTAATTATTTATTCGAATTGTTGTTGCCTGTGATCTATTTTTAATCTTTTGATAATTATTAGCAATACCAGGCTGGTTGAATCTTAAAAAACTCGATTTTATCAAAAAGTTGACGCCTCAATACGACATTCGCAATTGAAATTTCTTTGACATTTATTGATTTGAAAAAATTGAATAAAAAGGCTGCTTTGTATATGCTATTCAGTCTAATATTAATATTCAAAATTGTTATTAGATGGTAAGGGAAACCAAAGAAACCTTCACCTACGTAATGTTTGAAAATAATAATAATAGGGTACTATTTATCTAACAACAAAGAAATTAGTTATGGGAAAACATTAAAGAAGTGGAGTAGAATTATCGGTATAGTACGCTTATATGGAAGCAGCCGTTGACACGTGTTTCGGACTCTTTGGTCCTCATCAGAACGGCGTAGCTAAGTATTGGATTGAAAATTTGGAGATGAAAATAGTTTAATAAATAAAATCCTCTGTTATGGAAGAAAATCACTTATTTGTGGTTTATTGTTTGAACTCTCCGGTATGGGAGATTTGGTCAAATTTTGCCACGGAGGCGATTAATTCCATCCGAGAGATCTCAGAAAGAGTAAATTAATATTAAAAAAGAAAATTAGTTTTGGGAAAATATTAAACAAGTAAAGCAAAAATTATCGGTATAGTTCGTTTATATGGAAGTAGCCGTTTTTAATGAAATTTTTATAATAAAATCCTCTGTTATGGAAGAAAATCACTTATTTGTGGTTTATTGTTTGAACTCTCCGGTATGGGAGATTTGGTCAAACTTTGCCACGGAGGCGATTAATTCCATCCGAGAGATCTCAGAAAGAGTAAATTAACATTAAAAAAGAAAATTAGTTTTGGGAAATATTAAACAAGTAAAGCAAAAATTATCGGTATAGTTCGTTTATATGGAAGTAGCCGTTTTTAATGAAATTTTTTATTTATTTAGAATTTCAAATCTTTTAAAAAAAGGGTTACTTACAGTTTAAAACTCTCAGCTTAAGTTTAGGATCATTGCCATATTTTCAGCTTGCAATATTTAATTATTTATTCGAATTGTTGTTGCCTGTGATCTATTTTTAATCTTTTGATAATTATTAGCAATACCAGGCTGGTTGAATCTTAAAAAACTCGATTTTATCAAAAAGTTGACGCCTCAATACGACATTCGCAATTGAAATTTCTTTGACATTTATTGATTTGAAAAAATTGAATAAAAAGGCTGCTTTGTATATGCTATTCAGTCTAATATTAATATTCAAAATTCTTATCATTAGATGGTAAGGGAAACCAAAGAAACCCTATCCTACGTAATGTTTGAAAATAATAATAATAGGGTACTATTTATCTAACAACAAAGAAATTAGTTATGGGAAAACATTAAAGAAGTGGAGTAGAATTATCGGTATAGTACGCTTATATGGAAGCAGCCGTTGACACGTGTTTCGGACTCTTTGGTCCTCATCAGAACGGCGTAGCTAAGTATTGGATTGAAAATTTGGAGATGAAAATAGTTTAATAAATAAAATCCTCTGTTATGGAAGAAAATCACTTATTTGTGGTTTATTGTTTGAACTCTCCGGTATGGGAGATTTGGTCAAACTTTGCCACGGAGGCGATTAATTCCATCCGAGAGATCTCAGAAAGAGTAAATTAATATTAAAAAAGAAAATTAGTCTTTGGGAAAATATTAAACAAGTAAAGCAAAAATTATCGGTATAGTTCGTTTATATGGAAGTAGCCGTTTTTAATGAAATTTTTTATAATAAAATCCTCTGTTATGGAAGAAAATCACTTATTTGTGGTTTATTGTTTGAACTCTCCGGTTATGGGAGATTTGGTCAAACTTTGCCACGGAGGCGATTAATTCCATCCGAGAGATCTCAGAAAGAGTAAATTAACATTAAAAAAAGAAAATTAGTTTTGGGAAATATTAAATAAGTAAAGCAAAAATTATCGGTATAGTTCGTTTATATGGAAGTAGCCGTTTTTAATGAAATTTTTTATTTATTTAGAATTTCAAATCTTTTAAAAAAAGGGTACTTACAGTTTAAAACTCTCAGCTTAAGTTTAGGATCATTGCCATATTTTCAGCTTGCAATATTTAATTATTTATTCGAACTGTTGTTGCCCGTGATCTACTTTCAATCCTTTGACAATTATCAGCAATAACAGGCTGGTTGAATCTCAAAAAACTCGATTATATCAAAAAGTTGACGCCTCACCACGACATTCGCAATTGAAATTTCTTTGACATTTATTGATTTGAAAAAATTGAATAAAACAGGGCTGCTTTGTATATGCTATTCAGTTACAAATAACAAATAAGTGATTTTCTTCCATAACAGAGGATTTTATTATAAAAATTTCATTAAAAACGGCTACTTCCATATAAACGAACTATACCGATAATTTTTGCTTTACTTGTTTAATATTTTCCCAAGACTAATTTTCTTTTTTAATATTAATTTACTCTTTCTGAGATCTCTCGGATGGAATTAATCGCCTCCGTGGCAAAGTTTGACCAAATCTCCCATACCGGAGAGTTCAAACAATAAACCACAAATAAGTGATTTTCTTCCATAACAGAGGATTTTATTTATTAAACTATTTTCATCTCCAAATTTTCAATCCAATACTTAGCTACGCCGTTCTGATGAGGACCAAAGAGTCCGAAACACGTGTCAACGGCTGCTTCCATATAAGCGTACTATTCCGATAATTCTACTCCACTTCTTTAATGTTTTCCCATAACTAATTTCTTTGTTGTTAGATAAATAGTACCCTATTATTATTATTTTCAAACATTACGTAGGTAAAGGTTTCTTTGGTTTTCCCTTACCATATAATGATAAGAATTTTGAATATTAATATTAGACTGAATAGCATATACAAAGCAGCCCTGTTTTATTCAATTTTTTCAAATCAATAAATGTCAAAGAAATTTCAATTGCGAATGTCGTGGTGAGGCGTCAACTTTTTGATATAATCGAGTTTTTTTAAGATTCAACCAGCCTGTTATTGCTGGAAATTGTCAAAGGATTGAAAGTAGATCACGGGCAACAACAGTTCGAATAAATAATTAAATATTGGCAAGCTGAAAATATGGGCAATGATGCCTAAACTTAAGCTGAGAGTTTTAAACTGTAAGTACCCTTTTTTTTTAAAAAGATTTGAGAATTCTAAATAAATAAAAAAATTTCATTAAAACGGCTACTGTCATATAAACGAACTATACCGATAATTTTGCTTTACTTATTTAATATTTCCAAAACTAATTTTCTTTTTTAATGTTAATTTTACTCTTTCTGAGATCTCTCGGATGGAATTAATCGCCTCCGTGGCAGAAGTTTGACCAAATCTCCCATACCGGAGAGTTCAAACAATAAACCACCAAATAAGTGATTTTCTTTCCATAACAGAGGATTTATATTATAAAAATTTCATTAAAAACGGCTACTTCCATATAAACGAACTATACGCGATAATTTTTGCTTACTTGTTTAATATTTTCCCAAAACTAATTTTCTTTTTTAATATTAATTTACTCTTTCTGAGATCTCTCGGATGAATTAATCGCCTTCCGTGGCAAAGTTGACCAAATCTCCCATACCGGAGAGTTCAAACAATAAACCACAAATAAGTGATTTTCTTCCATAACAGAGGATTTTATTATTAAACTATTTTCATCTCCAAATTTTCAATCCAATACTTAGCTACGCCGTTCTGATGAGGACCAAAGAGTCCGAAAACACGTGTCAACGGCTGCTTCCATATAAGCGTACTATTCCGATAATCTACTCACTTCTTTAATGTTTTCCATAACTAATTTCTTTGTTGTTAGATAAATAGTACCCTATTATTATTATTTTCAAACATTACGTAGGTAAAGGTTTCTTTGGTTTCCCTTACAATATAATGATAAGAATTTTGAATATTAAAATTAGACTGAATAGCATATACAAAGCAGCCCTGTTTTATTCAATTTTTTCAAATCAATAAATGTCAAAGAAATTTCAATTGCGAATGTCGTGGTGAGGCGTCAACTTTTTGATATAATCGAGTTTTTTAAGATTCAACCAGCCTGTTATTGCTGATAATTGTCAAAGGATTATATATATATATATATATATATATATATATATATATATATATATATATATATATATATATATATATATATATATATATATATATATATATATATATATATATATATATATTCTTCTTTTTCTTGTGGTGCCGTACCCTGTTTAGGGCGTGGCGACCTCTCTACAACTACTCGTGCTGTGCGTGATACAGCGATACACGAATAGAAGTGACCTACAGTTTTTACGACGGTTCCGAACGTCTTTACAGGCTTTACTATGCAGAATACTGCTCGGTGGTTTGTCATTGCCTTCCGAGAGGTGGCTCCGCATAAATTCGTTGTTCCGGCCGGGATTCGATCCATCGACCTTCTGTTCAGTAGCCCAACGCACTGACCACTGAACTACGGCGCCACATATGAATATATATATATATATATATATATATATATATATATATATATATATATATATATATATATATATATATATATATACATATACAGGGTGCAGCAAAATGATAGGTACTATTTGGGATGTCTATAGAAACCAAACCACATAAACCATGTTCTTTTCATTTTTATTTTTGAAATATACATTTTATACTATTTAGAAAAGTTATTTTTAAAAAATGATATCTTTTAAATGACGACTATCATTGTCGAAGCACTCTTATAGGTTCTCACGGAAGCGCGTCATTACCCCATGGATCCAGATGGCTGCCTTTAATTCTTCCAAAGTTCGCGGACGATGTGTAAAAACTCTCGATTTGAGGTAACCCCAAAGGAAAAAGTCACGAGGCGACAAATCAGGCGAACGCGGCGGCCAGCCGAGATCACCCCGTAAAGACACCACTTTGTTCGGGAACATTTCTTGAAGATTAAGTGAACGACGCGTGGTGTGCGATGTAGCACCATCCTGCTGGAACCAAAGATGTTCTCGGTGATTATCGTCCAACTCGTTAACTTTAGGACGCAGAAAATTGTTAGTAAGCATACCCAAATATCGATCTCCGTTGACTGTTACCGTTATTCCACCTTCTTCGAAAAATTAAGGACCCCACACGCCTAACTCTGATATTGCACACCAGACGGTAACCTTTGGACTGTGAAGTGGTCGCTCATGAAGTTCCTGTTGATTATTTGCCGACCAATAATGAAAATTTTGCTTATTCACGGTACCTGATAGGTGAAAGTGAGCTTCATATCTAGACATGAATACAGCGCCTCGGGGAATGTTTTCAAGAATATCCCAGCAGGAATTTTTACGGGTTTCAAAATTTTCTATTTCACTTAATTCCTGTACTACCATCATTTTGTATGGATGCATTTGGAGTGAGTTGTGTTAAATTCTTCGAACTCTTCTATCGGAAATTCTCAAAGCAGCTGCATGCTTACGAGCTGCTGTTGTACGGAAAATCTTACTGCATTCACATTATATATATATATATATATATATATATATATATATATATATATATATATATATATATATATAATAATTATATAATATATATATATATATATATATATATATGTATATATATATATATATATATATATATATATATATATATATATATATATATATATATATATATATATAAGCCACCTCCTCAATAATATTCCGTGTATCACTAATATATTATATTGAATAGTCAGCATTCAGCATATTCATATTAATCAAAATCATATTATTTTATGCACCTACCTTCCTTTCAACCTACATTATATAATATAATTTATTAATTACGATAGAAGGTATTTCCATTTACTGCTTACTGCATTTAATTCATTTCAAGATTTCATTTCAACAGTGGCAACGCTGCAGAAGCTTAATAAGGTATAGACGCGTTCATTATTCCATATTCCTTGTCAGAGAGAAAAGGAAACGCTGTGTATGAATATACCTTATTCACTTCATTGAAATAGAAAACAACGGTAAAAATCAACACTGATTAAAGCTAGCTTCTCGGTTCAAAAAACATACATTAATTCTCACACAATATCGACCAATCACAACTATAGGCTTTCAGGTAAAATCGAGTGAATTCGTTGGAAAGCAATAATCGTCAGTTTGTTTTAAATTATTATGCTCGCGTATTGTTTATAAAATGAGTTCGATTACTGAAGTTAATTTTAAAAATTTCAATGGTGACTTAGTGGAATATTTGTTATCCCATAACTTGAGTGCACTAAGCTATGACGATAAAGTTTTATTAAAAACATTGCGACCTACCCCGGAATTAAACAATTTGGTGCAGCGTAACCAACAACAGAATCGCGGTTTTAATATCAGATATGAGAGATATCCTTGGCTAACCGGATCACAGGTAAAAAATAAATTATTTTGTTGGCAGTGTTTACTTTTTACTAGGGAAAATGTCTCTATTTGTTTTATTTTAATCTATTCTTGTGAGGGTCCTATTTTATTTTTGGCAAGAAAAAACTCTCACCTGCCCGTTGGTTGTTGCTGGGCAACAATTGATTAATTCCTTGAATAGGTAACAAATTCGTTAAGTAGGTAGGTAGGCACCTATTTTGGGAAAGAAAGAAAAATTTGATGAAAAGATGACTGATTAATTGGCTGACAAGAGTTTTTGTGAATATTGTAAATGGGAGTTGTAGGTTGGATTGATGCGGAAGTTAGACGAATGCAGAGGGAGAGGGATATGCTGTATAAAACTTTTCGGTTTACCAATAATCCTGTAGATTTTTAAAGATTCAAGGATAAACGTAACAGAGTGGTGGGTTTGATAAGGAAAAAGGAAAGGGAATACTACGAACGGGCTATGGATGGATGTCGTAAGGATAGTAAAAAAATGTGGCGTACATTAAAGCAACTTGTAAATAATAAAAGTGTGGGCATAGATTATGATTCAACGGAGTTGGCTAGTGGTAAGATTTCTTTTAATGAATATTTAAATAAGTTTTATTTGGATAGTGTTAATGATATCACAGATAGTATTCCTACCCCTACAAAATTTACAGAGATTTCTATAGCCAGTAACGTTGACATTACTGAATTTAAGACAGTTTCTTTGAATAAAATACACGGAATAATATCTGGGTTAAAGAGTAAAGCCACAGGAGATGATGCGTTAACTGTGAAACTATTAAAGGATATCTTTGATGTCGTTGGGTATCCCTTATTGAACCTCATCAATACGTGTTTACATACTGGTGTCATGCCAAGTAAACTTAAATGTAGTACTATTGTTCCTGTTCCAAAATTTGCTAATACCTGAAAGCCAGAGGACTTAAGACCAATTAATCTTCTCCCGATTGTTGATAAAATAATTGAAATCATAGTTCATGAACAGCTGAGTGGGCATCTCTCTGTGAATGATTTATTGTTCGTCAACCAATCTGGTTTCCGGCGACATCATTCCTGTGAGATGGCCTGTCAGCTGGTTTGTAGTAATTGGAAGAGAGAGATTGATGAGGGAAACATTGTAATTAGTGTATTTGTGGACTTAAAAAGAGCTTTTGAAACTGTTGATAGGGATAAGTTAGTAATTAAATGTGAAAAATATGGTATAAAGGGCAATGTTCTTGCTTGGATTAGAAATTACTTGACAAATAGGTATCAGAAAACTAAAATCAAGGCTAAATGCTCAGAGGAGCTTCCGACTAAATATGGGGTTCCACAGGGTAGTGTTTTGGGACCACTATTGTTTTTAATATATATTAATGACCTGTATCAATACTTGCAGGATTCTTTCGTCAGTCTCTTCGCAGATGATACTTTGATTTATGTATCTGGTGAAGATTATCTGGATCTAGTTAACATTATGAACAACGAATTAGATATTTTGAATGAGTGGTTGATGGGGAATAAATTGAAATTAAATTCACAAAAAACAAAATGCACGATACTGGCTAGCAAACAAAATTGTTCTAATTTCAGACAGGGTAACTGGGTCATTAAAATTGATAATAGTATAATTGAATACGTTGATGAAATAAAATATTTAGGAGTTATATTTGATCCTCAGCTCAGATTTCAGAAACATATTGATTTTTTGTGTAAGAAAATAGGAAAAAAAGTAGGATATTTGTCGAGAGTCAGTAAAAATCTTTCACTGTGGTGCAGAAAATTAGTGTACAATGCTACTATCTATCCACATTTCAACTACTGTCTATCTCTTTTGATGTCTTGTTCCAATGAAGATATCTGTAGACTACAGGTTCTTCAGAATAAGGCAATGAGAATATTATTGCGATGTAACAGATATACCTCAATTGACAGTATGTTGAAGTCATAAATTTTTAAAATATATCACAGCTTATACGTGTGGCGGGTTTACTGTTGATTTATAAAATTGCCAACAATCAAGCTCCATTATATTTTAACAAATGTTTGAATAAAAGATCTTGGAACATGGATTATAATCTAAGGACTAAAGATAATTATCAGATTGAGAGATTTCATTCAACAGCAATGGAGAAGTCATTGTTTGTTGAAGGCTTAAGGTTATACAATAGCTTACCTTCGAGTATCAAGGCTTCTCCTACTGTGGAACACTTCAAGTCAAGGTTAAGAAAAATGTATTTTTTAAGTTAGAAGTTATTTTCTGTTTCAGTTAATATTTGTACTTGTCTTTTTTCGAAGATTTGCAATGTAATTCGAATCTATTTGTTATGCAATAGCTTATTCTGCTAAATAAAGATGTATTATTATTATTATTATAGGTCTCAAGGTAGACACTCGAAAGTGAAAACAATTTTTCCACAAAGAAATTAACATTTTAGGGAGCTTGTATTTTCGCCTATGGTGTATTTTTTAACACCTCTTGTAGCCTCCTTAAACCAACACCTCACGAGCCGCCACTGATATATATATATATATATATATATATATATATATATATTTATATATAAATATATATATATATATATATATATATATATATATATATATATAAATATATATATATATATATATATATATATATATATATAATATATATATATATATATATATATATATATATATATAATATATATATATATATATATATATATATATATATATATATATATATATATATATATATATATAATATATATTAATATATATATATATATATAATATATATATATATATATATATATATATATATAATATATATATATTTGTGGGAAAAAATTCACTCCGTAATATAAAACTGTATTAGGTTATTGGGTGGAACGGCTCAAAGGGCTATAATTTTGTAAACTCTTCTTTATTACATCAACGTTTCGGTCCAACCATTGGGACCTTTCTTCAGGACTACTAAAATTACAAAAAATCTACAGTAAATCACCATCCACTGACAATATGGGACTCCGACTTACATAAAATGAGATTATCGATATTAGACCACATTCCCCTTGAAATCTCACTACCATAAGTGGTAAATCGCTTTCAAAACACAAATAATAAATCTAAAATCAGTCAAAAAACATCTTGAAAAAACTACAATCTCTAACATTGATAAATAATTACATCTAAATACATTAAGAAAAACACAAAATGAAGAAAATTATAAGAAACGGATCCGTCAAAACAGCTGATTCAATAATCCTTAAATGAATCTTAGGTTAACAGTCATAGAGTAAACTACAAAGACAACCGACCAGAGTGAGCACAGAATTACAGAACAATCCAATAAAACTAAACCAAAACTACACTGTCACACCCAGCCATAACCATTACACTACTTTATTTTTCTTCAGGTCCTCTGGTCTTTCTCTGGTCTCAAAATCTCCCCCTCCTCTTCTCGCAATTCGAACAGAAAAGAGTAAATATTACTCACATTGGCCACATCACTCCTCTGGTTCATAACATTGTCATGGGATCTGATGTTAAACATTTCTAGGAAGCAATCTCTTCCTGTAATTACGTTCCACTTCCAAAATCTTTGCCTCCATGAATTTCATCACATGACCCGTGTCTCTACAATGTAAGGCTAGAGCACACTTCTTTGTCAAGATATTTATGTCGCTTTTATGTTGACTAATACGTTTCTTCAGTTGTTGTGACGTTTGACCTATGTAATTTCAGATCACAACCTGAACATGGGATAGAATACACAACATCACTTCTCATGCCAGTTTCCAACGGAGATTTAACGTTAGAAAATTAATTTTTTCACTGAGAAGTTGTTCTTTGGTATTATTTGAATGTTGTCACACTTAAGTACTTGTATGAGCTCTCGAAACAGATTGTCCTATGTCACACACGGAAAACTCTGGTTCTGGTTACTGATTGACTGATACTAGTTGCCAACGAGTTGTTATTGTACTGAGGAGGCAAAGACTCCAATGACGTTTGAGAAGCCTCCCCAGAAAACTCATTCCTAATGCTCGGTACATCTCTGAAATTATAAATTATCCTACTTAATAATCCTCTTGGATATCCATTTTGTCTCATTAAGGAACACAAATTAGATAAATTCTTTCTAAGGAATGAGGGATGTGATATTTTTGTGACCCTGAGCTTCATTGCTCTTATCACATTAATTTTTTGTTTAAATGGGTGGTTTGATCTGTAGTGTAGGTACCTGCCTGAGCTGCTAGGTTTACGATACCAATCTAGTTTGACCACATTGTCAGTACCCCTTATTACTTTTGTATCTAAAAAAGGCACCCCATTTTCCGACTCCTCCTCTATTGTGAATTGGATGTTACCATTGAATTTATTCAGGACTTCCTTTAAGAGCTCAAGCAACCAATGTTGTTACCAACTATTTTCTGAAAACACCTGTCAAGAGAGATATGTTGCAGGGGGGGTTTTACAGATGTAAAAGTTTTTTAAAAGAACATAAAGAATTGGTCATCCTTCCATCTGATAAAGGGAATGTCACTGTAGCAATGCAACATGCAGATTATATTAAACTATCACATGAATTGTTGAGTGATCCAAAGTATTACAAAAAGATCAATAGAGACCCCACGATAACTATTCAGAAGAAAAGTAATGACCTAATCAAAGAGTTATATAACAAAGAACACATAGACCATGTAAAGGCAAAAAAGATGTACAATTATAACTCTGTTCCAGCTCGCTATTATGGAATTCCCAAGGTCCACAAACCTGAATTAAGTTTGAGACCTGTAATTTCATCAATTAATACACCCACCTCCTCCTTATCTCTGTTTATGGCTGACATTTTGAAGTTGTCTGCAGATGACGAAAATAGATATTTTGTTAGGGATTCTTTCCATTTTGCGGAGATAATGAGCAATTTACAATTACCCGAGGGATACCAAGTTGGCGAGTTTTGATGTAATATCCTTGTATTCCAACATTCCCCACAGAATTAGCAGTGGAGGTAGTTATAGCGAGATGGGAGACCATATCGAGATTCACTAGCATGCCACAGGACCTTTTTGTGAGAGTTCTTCGTTTTTTGTTCAACTCTAGCTATTTCGTGTTTAATGGGAATTACTATCATCAGATTTTTCGGGTCTCCTATGGGTTCCAATTTAAGTCCCATAGTTGCGAGATTGGTAATGGACCACGTGTTAGATGAGGCATTGAAGAACATTAATTTCGAGATTCCTTTCATAAAGAAGTATGTCGACGACATAATTTGCGCCATTAAAATTGGTAGTAGTGATGTAGTATTGGAAGTCCTGAATAAATTCAATGGTAACATCCAATTCACAATAGAGGAGGAGTCGGAAAATGGGTGCCTTTTTTAGATACAAAAGTAATAAGGGGTACTGACAATGTGGTCAAACTAGATTGGTATCGTAAACCTAGCAGCTCAGGCAGGTACCTACACTACAGATCAAACCACCCATTAAAACAAAAAATTAATGTGATAAGAGCAATGAGAAGCTCAGGGTCACAAAAATATCACATCCCTCATTCCTTAGAAAGAATTTATCTAATTTGTGTTCCTTAATGAGACAAAATGGATATCCAAGAGGATTATTAAGTAGGATAATTTATAATTTCAGAGATGTACCGAGCATTAGGAATGAGTTTTCTGGGGAGGCTTCTCAAAACGTCATTGGAGTCTTTGCCTCCTCAGTACAATAACAACTCGTTGGCAAACTAGTATCAGTCAATCAGTAACCAGAACCAGAGTTTCCGTGTGTGACATAGGACAATCTGTTTCGAGGCTCATACAAGTACTTAAGTGTGACAACATTCAAATAATACCAAAGAACAACTTTCTCAGTGAAAAAATTATTTTCTAACGTTAAATCTCCGTTGGAAAACTGGCATGAGAAGTGATGTTGTGTATTCTATCCCATGTTCAGGTTGTGATCTGAATTACATAGGTCAAACGTCACAACAACTGAAGAAACGTATTAGTCAACATAAAAGCGACATAAATATCTTGACAAAGAAGTGTGCTCTAGCCTTACATTGTAGAGACACGGGTCATGTGATGAAATTCATGGAGGCAAAGATTTTGGAAGTGGAACGTAATTACAGGAAGAGATGCTTCCTAGAAATGTTTAACATCAGATCCCATGACAATGTTATGAACCAGAGGAGTGATGTGGCCAATGTGAGTAATATTTACTCTTTTCTGTTCGAATTGCGAGAGAGGAGGGGGAGATTTTGAGACCAGAGAAAGACCAGAGGACCTGAAGAAAAATAAAGTAGTGTAATGGTTATGGCTGGGTGTGACAGTGTAGTTTTGGTTTAGTTTTATTGGATTGTTCTGTAATTCTGTGCTCACTCTGTCGGTTGTCTTTGTAGTTTACTCTATGACTGTTAACCTAAGATTCATTTAAGGATTATTGAATCAGCTGTTTGACGGATCCGTTTCTTATAATTTTCTTCATTTGTGTTTTCTTAATGTATTTAGATGTAATTATTTATCAATGTTAGAGATTGTAGTTTTTTCAAGATGTTTTTTGACTGATTTAGATTTATTATTTGTGTTTTGAAAGCGATTACCACTTATGGTAGTGAGATTTCAAGGGGAATGTGGTCTAATATCGATAATCTCATTTTATGTAAGTCGGAGTCCCATATTGTCAGTGGATGGTGATTTACTGTAGATTTTTTTTAATTTTAGTAGTCCTGAAGAAGGTCCCAATGGTTGGACCGAAACGTTGATGTAATAAAGAAGAGTTTACAAAATTATAGCCCTTTGAGCCGTTCCACCCAATAACCTAATACAGTTATATATATATATATATATATATATATATATATATATATATATATATATATATATATATATAAGTACATTTATATATATATATATATATATATATATATATATATATATATATATATATATATATATATATATATATATATATATATATATATATATATATATATATATATATATATATATATATATAAATACATTTATATATATATATATATATATATATATATATATATATATATATAAGTATAATGAAATACGCGATAGAAATGTTAATAAACAATGGTGTAATCTGCCTTCAAGATCGGCATAAATCAAACATCGAGCCAAATATTGAAAATAACGAAAATTCAACTTGCCAGCATAATATTGGTGAGTGTCTAAATAAGAATGAATTATTAGTTTTGAAACAAGAAATCGTCAACGAGATCACTAGATCATTTTTTTTTTTTAACTCGAGGGACCTACAGTTTAACGCCGGTTCCGAACGGCCAATGGGCTTGTAATCTGTGTACATTACCCAACATTTTTAAATTTTAATAACCACTGAATTCCGGACATATACAACACCCAAGAGCAAGGTGGGAATCGAACCAACATCCTCGGTCAACAAACGGTACAAGGCGGTAGTCGCTCACCGCTGGTCTACCGAGGCCCCTCACTAGATCATTTACAGCAGAAATTGTCTCATTGAAAGATTTATTGGCAGCTCAAGAATACGGAATTCGAGATTTTTTATCTGAAATGAACGAATCAAAAAGCTACAAAAACAATTCCACAATAAAGACATCTGGTGGTGATAATTCGTGTAGTCAATCTGCAAATAAATCAGGTGACTCATCAACTTCACATAAGAATTCTACAGAAAGACTATCATCAGATGATCTCCGTACTGTTGAATCCAAACGACAGAAAAGTATGCATGATATTATAAACGTTGATAAGGATAATAAGCCTAATGATGTTAGTGGATCTATAATATCTAAAAAACAATCTGACTGGACACTGGTTAAGTCAAAGAAAGGAGTAAAACCAGATAAACCTCCTGCTAGCACAAATAATATTGCAGACAATAAACCGTACTCAACACGAAAGCAACAAATGGGTTCCCGTAAATCTATAATGCCTGTGATTGGTACAATGAAATCCATGTCTCCAGACTGAGCCCTACAACAAATGCGGAAGATCTGGAAAAATTCATCAATGCGAGTATACCTGGTGTGTCATGTGAGAAATTATCCTCTAGGAGGCCTGAGATCTATTTTTCTTTTAAAATTGCCTTACCATTCGAATTCTTAGAACAAGGTATGAATCCGACATTCTGGCCAGAAGGAGTTGCTGTGAAACGTTTTTTTGTGAGACGTCGCCAGAGTATCATCATCTCCTATGTACAGCTCCACTGCGAACGAAACGAAAAAAGCCTTGAACAAAGAGGCAGCTACATATGATTCCTTAACTATTGCACAAATGGAATGTACAAGGCATCTCCAATAAGATCAACAACCTAGAAGTTTTTGTCAAGATGGAACACCCTACAGTTCTTAGCATCTCTGAACACTGGTGTACTGAAACTCAAATGACATATATGGTACTTCCTGGATATCAAATTGCAGACGGCATGGGGGTACAGTTATCTATTTAAGGGACAGCTACGAGTTTCTCCCCATCAGGGATGTTAGCAACATTTCTACTGAAATACATTGCGAGATCTGTGGGGGGTACCTGAAAGCAGATAATACTAAAATTTTGATTCTTAGTGTATATAGACCGCCCAATGGTGACTCCAATTTATTTTTGTATGTTCTCTCTTATGTGTTGGACAAATTTTCATCTAATTCTGCCGCTGTACTTCTATGTGGCGACCTCAATATCAATTATTTGGCTGACCGAGATCCGAGAAAGCTATATCTTGATGATTTGATGATGAGTTTCAACTTACAATCCTCGTCCCTGGAACCTACCAGGATCTTCACTAACCTCAACGGCATAAGTTCTTCAACTAAAGTTGATTATATTCTCACAAACATAGAACCTAAAGCAGGTTGAATGAGTATACCAGAGTTAACTATCGCGTAGTAACAAAAGAAAATCTTGATAACCTCCGATTACTAACAGCTGACGCTGACTTTAGCAGCATATATCACTGCTTAGATATAAATACTGACTTCAACGAGTTAATAGGAATATTGACATCATTGGTTGATAAATCTTGTCCTATCAGGCAGTCACGCCCCCATTCCAGTCGTAATCATAGTTGGATTACTCCGAAAATCAGGAAAGCTGCTAGGGATCTGAGGAATCTGCACCGGTTGAATGTGAACCTAAAATCCTAGGAGACGACTAATACCTATAGAGTTGCTAAGAATCAATATAAGCTATTGCTCAAGTCAAGTAAATTGTCGTTCTACAGTAACATCTTGTCTGAATCCGACAACAAAAGTAAAACAGTCTGGAGGCTTGTTGATAGCGAGATTGCTCGCAAGAGGAAGTTTTCGAAGGATATAGCTTTAAATGTAAATGGTCGATCTCTCTCTGATCCTATGGAAGTAGCGGAAGCATTTGGACAATATTTTTCATCTGTATGTGCACTAAGCTTACAAGATTATCACGGAGATATCAGATCTGAATCATGTACGACCCATGATTTATCCGAAAATACATTTGTTTTCTCTCCTGTCATACCAGAAGAAGTTCTGGAAATTATCAATAATTTAAAGAATAATACTGGAGCTGGTTCTGACTTTCTCTCTACGAAAATATTGAAAGTATTGGCACCGCCGATCTCGTCTCATGTAGCCTAATTATTTAACTTATCTGTAACATCAGGGAAATTTCCTCTGATATTAAAAACTGCTAAAGTAATTCCTGTGTTCAAGAAGAACGATTCAACTGACATGGCTAATTATCGCCCCATTTCTCTTCTTAGCATTCTGTCCAAAGTATTCGAGAAAATAGTTTATAGTAGAATGGTAAAATTTCTCAATAAGTTCTCCATAATATCTAGCTGACAGCACGGATTTCGCAGTGGCAAATCTACACAAACGGCCGCTAGTCAATTCCTAGAATTTTTATATGCCAGCTTAGACAATGGTTTGTATGTTGCAGGACTTTTTTTTGATCAGTCTCGAGCGTTCGACTGCTTGCAGTTTTCTTTCATTTTGAACAAAATGTACAGTGTGAGATTTAGGGGCGTTTTTCTGGAGTGGATCTCTAGTTTTCTGTCCGATCGCTGTTTATTTGTTGGGAATAAAAATTGCAGATCTAGAAACTATCTCCTATCTATGGGGGTACCGCAAGGTTCTGTTTTGGGACCGTTAATTTTTCTGATATTCATTAACGATCTTCCTGATTATATTAGTGCCGACTCGATTACTCTTTCCGCTGATGACACATCAATGGGAGTATCAGCGACGAACATGGATGAGTTGAGAACCAAATGCGAAATACTTATCCGAGATCTTTTTGACTGGTGTTATCGTAACTCACTTATGTTGAATCTGAGCAAGACGGAGGTAATCAATTTCCAATTGCGGGAATCTATTCCTGATGTTTCTTTTGTTGTCGATTTCAATGGCATCCAACTTAAATCGGCTGACAGCGTCAAGTTTCTGGGTGTACACGTCGACAGAAATTTACGATGGCACTGTCATGTAGAACATCTCAGCAGAAAATTTAATGGGTCTTTCTTTGCTCATAGTCGCCTCAAGCAATCACTGCCTCTGGAGGGCATGCTCACTATTTATTACGCCCTGGTGTTCGCTCACTTGAACTATAACCTGGTTCTATGGGGTAATGCGGCAGCAGGTGCAAGAATTTTTTTATCACAGAAAAGATGTATACGTCTCATTTTCAACTTGAAACCCCAAGAATCATGCAGACCGATATTCATCCAACATAGAATTTTATCATTGGCTTGTATTTACATCTTAAATTGTCTACTGTTTATTCACGGAAAATTGTCAAAGTTAGATACGACTTCCAGCTTTCACAATTATAACACACGGCATAATTACACCATCTGCATTCCGGCTCATAGGACCTCTAAATTTGAAATGTGTCCAACATATGTAGGGATCAAATTGTTCAATCACCTGCCCCACTGGAACAAGTCCTTAAGCCGATCAAAATTCAAGAAGGAAGTTACCACAATATTATTGGAAAAATGTTTTTATACTCGAAGAATATTTTTCTACAGAAATTATTTAATTCTATGTTAATTGTTTTGACGTGTCCTATACATTAATGTTATGTCCTTCAGGATAAATATATATTATTATTATTATTATTTTTATATATATATATATATATATATATATATATATATATATATATATATATATATATATATATATATATATATATATATATATATATATCTCTTGATAATTATTAGCAATAACAGGCTGGTTGAATATCAAAAAACTCGATTTTATTAAAAAGTTGACGTTTCACTATGACATTCGTAGTTGCCACAATACATATAATTAAGATTCAACCAGCCTGTTACTGCTAATAATTATCAAGAGATTAAAAATAGATCACAGGCAACAACAATTCGAATAAATAATTAAATATTGCAAGCTGAAAATATGGCAATGATCCCAAAAAGGTCACAATCTAGAACAATGTTTGAAACTCTCAGCTTGAGTTTGGGATCATTGCCATATTTTCAGCTTGCAATATTTAATTATTTATTCGAATTGTTGTTGCCTGTGATCTATTTTTAATCTCTTGATAATTATTAGCAATAACAGGCTGGTTTAATTTTAAAAAACTCGATTTTATTGAAAAGTTGACATTTCACTACGACATTTGTAGTTTATCAAAACTTTTGAAAAAATAGAAATCTCCTTGACATTTATTGATTTGAAAAAATTTGAATAGACAAAGACTGCTTTGTCTCGCTAAAATTGTTTTCCGAATGTGGTTGTTCTTTGTTATTTATTACGTGCTATTCAGTCTAATATCAACATTCAAAATTGTTATCATTAGATGGCAAGGGAAACCACAGAAACCTTTACCTACGTAATGTTCGAAAATAAAAACAATAGCGTACTATTTATCTAACAACAAAGAAATTAGTCGCAGGAAAATATTAAAAAAGTAGAGCAGAATTATCGGTATAGAACGTTTATATGGAAGCAGCCGTTGACACGTGTTTCGGACTCTTAGGTCCTCATCAGAACGGCGTAGCAAAGCATTGGATTGAAAATTTGGAGATGAAAATAGTACAACAAATAAAAACCTCTGCTACGGAAGACAATCACACCTTTGTGGACTATTGTTTGAACTCTCCGGTTATATATATATATATATATATATATATATATATATATATATATATATATATATATATATATATATATATATATATATATATATATATATATATATATATATATATATATATATATATATATATATATATATATATATATATATATATATATATATATATATATATACAGTGTCACAATTTGAAAACAAGCAGCACCCAAACTGCTTCAACTGGCGACACTATGAAAATTTGGCGAAACACGTCAATTTACATATCAAGGGGGGCAACTTTTGAGATTAGTATTTCAAAATATGTAAACAGGTTCAACTGTCGACAGCTGATGTTAGACGAAGAGCTAATAATGGAATTTTATATAAGATATGAATTTTAAAAACAAACTTGTTTATATATTGTAAAATACTTTGTTCAAATTCTTATATGTTATATTTTAATAAGAGATCGAAATAATAAAGTTGTATACTGAAGAAGGAAAAATCTTTGAAACGTCTACAAGAATTATATTGTTATTATTATTATTTCTATTTTTATATCGACTGGACTGCCAAATCAAATACCTTAATAATATGAAAAAATAGGCACTAAAGATCAACAAATATATATTATATATCCGAAAGTCTTTCTCTTAGGTGACATTATTGACAGCAGTTCTAATTTCAAGTGCTAGCCAATAAACCTAGAAAAGGAACAATCAAACGTCCGTAACAATAACGTCGTACCGTGACGAGTAAAAGAGCAATCGTTTTATGCGAGGAGAATTAATTGAGTTCCCGCCTCTGAAATTTAAACGACCGCCTTTGTTATTACCTTTTCTTTTTTGTGAGTGAGTGCTTATCCATGTCTTCCCCAAGTTATTTGATATTACTTCTATTAGTCCTGCTATTGAAGGGATGGCCAGAAATTTAATTATTGTGTTAGTTCAAAATGAATCACTATATAAGTATTCTATTATGCTCCTTGCTGAAAATAAAGATACGCAGTAGGTATTCTGAATGAAAGGAAACTAACATTCAAAATCGAAATTTGAAGGAAAAATTTCTAAACTAGGGAGTTTTCAATGAATTATACTGTGAGTAATATTATGATATTCACTGATATACTTCCCAGAAATATTATACATTCAAAATAATTGGTGGAAGCACTGAAATTACATCCTGAATATTTGGTATAATGGAATATATTTGGAGGACCTAATTGAAAATTAATGATAGATTGTTTTAAAAATATAGTTCTAATTTCACAGGTTTAATTGAATATTATATAGTTCTCTTTAATCACATGATCTATATATATATATATATATATATATATATATATATATATATATATATATATATATATATATATATATATATATATATATATATATATATATATATTTATATATATATTTATATATATATATATATATATATATATATATATATATATATATATATATATATATATATTTATATATATATTTATATATATATATATATATATATATATATATATATATATGTGTATATATATATATATATATAATATAATATAAATAGAATATTTCATCGAATGAAAATTTTATTTGAAAATGTGTGTGAAAATCCTCAAAAATTTTGTGGCTTTCTTTCGACGCATGTTGTCAATTGATGAAATACTTCATACATACAGAACCTTCTAGTATAGAGTAGTAGAACTTATAAATTGTCTTCATTCAACAATGTTTCAGAACCGTTTGAATTCATTGTCGATAATGGGCATTGAGAACGATGTATTAGAAAGGGTCAACTTCCAAAATGTTTCAAACGATTTTGTTTCTACAAAAGTTTATATCTAAACTTACTGTACCTACTGTACAAAACCAATGAATATCTTGGAAATTGACTCTCCAGTTTGTACTTCACAAAACTGTTTTCTTTCGTTTATTGTATTTTATTGTTTCAACAAGATTAAATTGAGAATAAACGCGTCCCATCTCATTTCTCTTTCCTAACCCATCGTGCAACCTGGATCATCTTCCATCACTTATCTATAACCTATTCATTAAGACCATTTCTATGAATGTAATAAGTCAGGTAAGGTGATGCTGCAGCTTCAAGACAAAGTAACCATGTTGTTGCAATATCACATAAGACTAAGAAGTAACAAGATACCTGGAGGCGATAATCTGGAAGTTACTTACATCCCTTTATCAAATTGAAAAGACCTGAGGCCCGGACAGGGTTAATACGGCCCTGTACATATGTATGTATATATATATATATATATATATATATATATATATATATATATATATATATATATATATATATATATATATATATATATATATATATATATATATATATATATATATATATATATATATATAATAAGGCTTAAGCGCGGAATAATCAAGAAATTAGGCAATTTTAAGGTCATAAACCCGCATACGGAAGCAGCTGGTTACACGTGTTTCGGACTTTTTGGTCCTCATCAGAACAGCGTAGCCAAGTTATGGTTGGACAAACTTGGAGATGGAGAAAAAAATCAATCGAAATCCTTCGTTGTGAAAGATCATCGCACATTTGCAGCTAACATTTCGAACACTCCTGTTTGGGAGCAAGATCTTCACATAAGCCACGGAGGCAATTTATGTCTTCTACCGGACCTCGGACCAAGTAAATCGCAAGATACAATAAGGCTTAAGCGGGGAATAATCAAGATATTAGGCAATTTTAAGGTCATGAACCCGCATGCAGAAGCAGCTGTTTACACGTGTTTCGGACTTTTTGGTCCTCATCAGAACCGCGTAGCCAAGTTATGGTTGGACAAACTTGGAGATGGAGAAATAAAACAATCGAAATCCTTCGTTGTAAAAGATCATTCCCCGCTTAAGCCTTATTGTATCTTAAGATTTACTTGGTCCGAGGTCCGGTAGAAGACATAAATTGCCTCCGTGGCTTATGTGAAGATCTTGCTCCCAAACAGGAGTGTTCGAACTGTTAGCTGCAAATGTGCCATGATCTTTTACAACGAAGGATTTCGATTGTTTTGTTTCTCTATCTCCAAGTTTGTCCAACCATAACTTGGCTACGCTGTTCTGATGAGGATCAAAAAGTCCGAAACACGTGTAAACAACTGCTTCCGTATGCGGGTTTATGACCTTAAAATTGCCTAATATATATATATATATATATATATATATATATATATATATATATATATATATATATATATATATATATATATATATATATATATTTATTTATATATATATATATATATATATATATATATATATATATATATATATATATATATATATATATATATATATATATATATATATATATATATATATATATATATATATATATATATATATATATATATATATATATATATATATATATATATTCATATATACTCATGGACAAAATTAACGCAACACTTGAAATTTTGCTTATTTTTGTTTCAAAATATCTGTTTCAATTTTGAACCGATTAAAATGATTTTTGGGGCTTATTGTAGGAAATTCATTCAAATTATCACATGTATTTTGAATTTTTGTATAAATAAATTTGATAATGTAATATACCAGGTGGGATGGAACAATATTTATATACCGTAAATTCCTTACACCCTGTGGGCTGAACTAAAGGCTAAAAAATTTTTCTTTCCAAATGATTAGAAAAACTAATTAATTTTCGATATATTGTTTTTTGATTCAATTCAATATTTGTCTCTTCACAAAAGATACAAATTTGCAAAAAAAACTCTACAGTTTTTGTTCAAAATCAACCTAGAGTGAATTCTTCATAAAATGAATTGAAGGTGGCAAAATACACATCCCAAAATTAGACATTCCTCTGCGTTTAAGTACTGACTTAAACCCAATTGAGCATCTTTTGCTTATATTTTTATTAGTTTATATATATATATATATATATATATATATAAATATATATATATATATATATATATATATATATATTATATATATATATATATATATATATTATATATATATATATATATATATATATATATATATATATATATATATATATATATATATATATATATATATATATATATATATATATATATATATATATATATATATATATATATATATATATATATATATATATATATATATATATATATATATATATATATATATATATATATATATATATATATATATATATATATATATATATATATATATATATATATATATATATATATATATATATATATATATATATATATATAGATAAAATTTAAAAAAAAAACGAAAATCGTGCTCCAGGAGGTCTAAAACGGATATATAAACCACTCCAGGACCTCACTGTTGACTTTCAATATTTTGGGAAAATACGACTAAAAGTACAGGACTAACTGCTGTCAATATTATACCATATATACCTACTGAATTCAATGAATATAAAATTAGCATATAAAAAAACTCACATTCAAAACCAAAATTCCTATATGAAAAACCAATGTTATTCATAATGTTCCTCGTGACAAACATTGTGTTAAAATATATGTTGGACAGATATCACATTTTCAAGAAGAAACAAAGGCTGAGAAATATAAAGCAAAATTAATTATGAAAAAAGTAATATATATTTTTATGCTGAAAAATATATTTTACTTTTTTCAACATTTCATTTTATAATGTAAAGTTCTCTTCAACTCAATCTACATTATATATTACTATTCTAATTCAGTGAAATATAGGATTTATGTACTAATTTCAATTATACGTATGAACAAAATATATGCTCACATCACATTTGAGGACTAGAAGATCGTACGACTCCTATTGAGAATTTATACGAACTACTTGCCTGACTGTAGAAAGCTTCAACGTGGCTAAATTTCAGGAAGCCGAGAAGATCTTCCGTAAGAGGGCATCCCAAACGAAAATGAATATAGCAGTACACGGAGCAATAAGTACACTTGTAAACTGAAGGAATATATTACGTACTCATTTCCTCTATCACTACCTTCAAACAAATGATTTATTTCACCTTCAATGATAGTCTTAAATTAAAATCACCGCACTTATAAGCACGTGTATCCGATATTGTCTGTAATTTTAGGACTTATATGTATTCAAGTTAACGTCTAGTCTATAAAATACCTACTGCCCCTACTTTATAATTTCCAACAATTTGTTTATTTTTTACAAGCTTTATATAAACTTCATCTGTATCCTTGTATTGGAATATATCAACGTCATTTTAAACGATTTGAAGACATCTGATTATTTCAAAAATTTGCGCTAGTACCTCATAAGGATGGATGAAAATAACGTAATTGCATATCTATCCTGATAAAACAATGAGATAATTTTAGGTTTATTATCACACATTCATACACTACTAAACATCGAGCCGCCTTTTACTTTTTATTCCGTTTTGAGACTAGATAATAACAAAAAAAATTATAGTTTGAAAAAA
>JARQZK010003009.1:200000-207500 GCA_030704885.1 Cynegetis impunctata | reverse complement strand
CACCGGAAGATAATAAGATCCGCAAGTTTATAAACTTTCGGAGGATTCTAAACGAGAGATAAACTGTATTATTTTACGCCCACATTTTCGCAAATTTATCATTTTACGACGACTAGTGGTAAATTTATAAACAAACGGATATTCATTCGTAAGATTCCAAACAGTTAGACCAATCACAGAAGAGCTTTCGATTTTACGCTTCTTTAAAATACGGCAAATAACACACTGCTCTCTGGTTGATCAATGTTGACAGTTATCATTTTAATGACATTTTTAATTTTTTCCTCAGTCCATTCCGACTTCTTACTATTTTGGTCATGGCCACTATAAAACTATAGTACCTCTGTGGTAAATTTCACTTGGTCAAAAAATTTATCTATCTATCTTCTATACTATCTTCACCATTTTGGCTGTCCGCAGCTTCCAGGGCGTTCATTATTGGTCTAGTTAATAAATTTAGCAAAATAAAACTATTTTCACAGTTCCAACGCAGTTACAACATTAAAAACTTCACAAAAACACACGAGCAATCGGTTTGTTTATTTTCCGTGGCAAACAATTGCGCTGGAGAGAAAGAAGATGGTACACGTGACTTATTCAACCAATCAGAGCACACAATGCGTTTGACTCTTGCTTACTTATTATTTTACGTGTGAGTTCGGTAAGTTTATCAATTTGCGAAAATGTGGGCGTAAAATAATACAATTTATCTCTCGTTTAGAATTCTATGAAGGTTTATAAATTTCCTAAGAAATTTATAAAGTTGCGCTTCTTGTTATTTTCCGGTGACATATATATATATATATATATATATATATATATATATATATATATATATATATATATATATATATATATATATATACATGTAAAGAAACTATATTTTTTTATTTGTTTTGTAGAGTGGTCTTCTGTCAATGATGTTTCATGGTGTAAATAACAAACCACACCATGGCACAGAAGATATGTAGTATGTTCTCTGACCATGGTTTGTTTGAGACATTCATCTAAACGTCATTGACTGAACACGTTATATTGTGGATTATAAATTATAATTACATATTAAAATAAAAGAAGGAATTGGTACATTTAATAATAAACTTTGAATGTCGTTTCTTTGTTTTTTCAGGTAGGTTAAGGATATTTAGGTTTAACTGTGCAAATATTATTGTCTGTAAATAAGTACTAAAATAAAACCACTTTGTTTTTTCAGAGCAACGTCACACGTTTATTATATTTGGAAATTCCTATATAAAGATATTGTCTTATAAAACGACATTTCTAGTTAAAAGCAGGAAAAATGGAAAAATTACGGTTTAAGTTTATAGTGTTGGGATCAGCAGACGGTAAATCAAATATTATATGCATAACCTCTATTGAAACACCAGACGGAGGTGTTTATGAGATCCCAGATGAATTGAAACCCGTGAGTAAACACAATGCTATTTCATCTTCAGATGTATATACAAAAATCAAAAATTCGTTAAAAAAAAGACACCAAACACGCTCAATATGGATTCCGCTAATTACAGATTTGAGAAAAACATATCTCGATGAAGGTGAAGATTTACAGTATTTATGTGAAATTACAACAGAAGGCATGCCTTCAAATATTAAAGATAAAAACAATGCCATAGAGAAAAAAAATTTAGGGAAAATTGCTGAAATGTTTTTGATACAAAGTTTTTCAAATAAAACATCAAATGCTGACCAATGGATTAGTGAATTTGAGATCGAATGTGGAAGATTCGAGATTTCCCAGGATGAAGAGAAAATTGAGATTTTAAAACATGTTCTAGAAAAAGAGTGTCTTGATTGGTATAGCAGCATGTTGATAAAATTGACAGTTAACTCTGCATGGGCAGTATGGAAAAATAACTTTTGTGAAACATATGGTAATAAAGGTTGGCACCAAGTCAAATATGCATTTACATTTAGATTTCAAACAGGGTCATTATTGGAATATGCCACAAAAAAGGAAAGATTATTATTAGAAGTTAATAAGAACATTGATACCCAAACAATGATTAATCTTATTGTAATGGGATTACCAGATTACATAATGGACAAAATTGATGAAGAATCTGTAAAATCTACTGCAAGCCTCTACAATGAAATTGGAAAACATGAATATCTAACGAAAAAAAAGAATTTCAGTAAGAATAATAATTATAGAAACACCTATGATTATAAGGAAAAGCCAGATAAAATGAAACCATGTAAAACTTGTGAATATTTAAATAAAGGTATTCGATTTCATCCAGAAGAAAAATGCTGGTTTAAACAAACAGAAGAATATAATAATAAGAGGAGAAATAGTAAAGCTGTGAATAATTCAGTGATTGATGTTGAACTCAATTGTGAAAAAAAAAACTAATAATAACACCATTAATTAAAGTCAAACTATTATTAAATGCTCAATTAGAAACATTAGGAATATATGATTCAGGCTCGAATGTTTCTATAATTAATTCCAAATTGATAAAACTGAAAGGAAAGAAAAAAGATAATTCAGAAAATGATAATTTAATCACAATTAATGGTGTTAAAAAGACAATTGGTTTGACAACTATTAAAATAAAAATTTTTGATATCGAAGAAAAAGCTGATGTTTATATCGTTGATGGAGAAGAATTCAAATATAATTTTCTAATAGGACTGGATATTATAAAAAAATTTAGACTGGTTCAAGATGAAAATTTGAAAATAACTCAAAAAAGAGAAGAAACACCAATAGAAGAAAAAAAAATTCCTAGAAATAGAGATAACGATGAAAACAAAACTTTTATAGAGAATAAAACTGATACAGACTTTTGTTCATTAAATTTTAATGAACATATAAAGGAAGAAGACTTCGAAATAAGTATGAGTAATTTAAATACTTTACAAAAGTCAGAAATACATAAATTGATTGACAATTACAAATCAATTTTCGCAAAAGACAAATATGACATTGGCTCAGTTAGCAAATATGAAGCACGTATTGATCTACTCATGGAAAAATATTGTAGCAAACGGCCTTATAGATGTTCAGTAGAAGACAAGAAGGAAATAGAACAACAAATAGCAAAGTTAATTGACAATAAGCTTATAGAAGAATCATATAGCCCCTTTGCAGCTCCGGTAACCTTGGCTTTCAAAAAAGAGGACAACAGAAAATCCAGATTGTGTGTAGACTTTAGGGACCTCAATAAAATAGTGGTACCTCAAGCTCAACCATTCCCATTGATCGAAGACCTAGTGATTAAAACAAGAAATTCAACATATTTCACAACACTGGACATAAATTCAGCTTTCTGGTCGATCCCGCTTAGAATTGAAGATAGGAAGAAAACTGCCTTTGTGACGCAGGAAGGCCATTATCAATGGACATGCTTACCATTTGGTTTGAAGACGTCACCGGCTATTTTCCAAAGGATACTTGGTAACATTTTAAGAAAATATAAGCTTACTGAATTTGCAGTTAACTTTATAGATGACATTTTAATATTTTCTAATAATTTTTCTGAGCACATTAAACATCTAACACAATTGTTGGAAGCTATCAAAAAAGAGGGCTTTAGACTAAAATTTAAAAAATGTAAATTTGCCTCAGATTCAGTGAAATACCTTGGTCATATAATATATAATAATACAGTACGACCATTAAGAGATAACTTAGTTTCAATAAGAGATTTTCCAATACCAAAAACTCAGAAAAATGTTAGACAATTCTTAGGTAAAATTAACTTCTATCACGAATATATACAAAATAGTGCAGTAATTTTAGAACCCCTGTATAATTTACTCAGAAAAAATGAAAAATTTATTTGGTCTGAAAATTGTCAAAAATCCTTTGAAATCATAAAACAACTAATGTGTTCACAGCCTGTGTTAGAGATATTTGATCAAAATTTGCCAATAAATATCTACACAGATGCATCTTTGGAAGGAATTGGGGCAGTGTTGAAGCAAACACAACCAAATGGAAAGGATAAACCAGTAGCATACTTCTCAAAAAAATTGAATCAAGTACAAAGAAAAAAAAGGCAATTTATTTAAAGTGTTTGGCTGTTAAAGAAGCATTGAAATACTGGCAATACTGGTTGATAAGTAAGTCGTTCACAGTATATTCTGACCATAAGCCATTGGAAAATTTGAATATTAAATCTAGGACAGATGATGAATTGGGAGACTTAACATATTACTTATCACAGTACGATTTTAAAATTAAATACGCTCCTGGTAAACAAAATGTAGAAGCAGATTGTTTGAGTAGGAACCCGGTATTGGATGAAAGTGAGAATGCAGATGAACAATTAAAAATTGTGAATATGATAAAATATGAAGATATTGTTGAAGATCAGGAAAACATTGAAGATATACAAAGTAATAAATCCAAATTAATATCAAAACAAAATGTTTATTATAAAAAGGTTAGAAAACATGAAAAAATTATTCAGAAGACTTAAGTAAGAAACTTATCAAAGATTTACATAAAACTATGTGTCATTTAGGTGTTAAACAAATGCAAAACAAAATTAGTAGGTTATATACAGCAAAAAATTTAACGACAAATATAAAAAAACATTGTAAATGTTGTGAGATATGTATTAAAAATAAAACGAGAGGACAGGATAAGTATGGTTTAATGTCGCATTTAGGTGCTGCCTCAAAACATTTGGAAATAGTCTCAATAGACACAATTGGAGGTTTTGGGGGCAAAACCTCCTAGTTGACCACTTCAGACGATATGCTTATATTGTTACCTCAAACACATAAAGTGCCACTGATTTTTTTAAACTCATCAATAAAGTAACAGATTCTGATAAAATCGGAATGCTTCTCACAGACCAATACCCAGGTATCAACTCACAACAATTTAAAGCTTTTTTAAATGAAAAATCCATTCCAATGATCTTCACTGCAGTAAATGTCCCATTTTCCAACGGCTTGAATGAGAGACTGAATCAAACACTTGTAAATAAGATAAGATGTAAAATAAATGAAAAAAATAATAAATTAGCATGGACAACCATTGCACATAACTGTGTAGATAATTATAATAATACAGAACATACAGTTACTGGCTTTGCACCAGAATATCTATTGAATGGTACAGATGTTTCTTATTGGCCAAATGAACTAAGAAAGGATAATGGAGAAATTGAATGGATTAGAGACAGAAAAATAGCGTTTGAAAACTCAATAAAATCACATAACTATAATAAACAAATATTCGACAGAAATAGAACACATTATGATTTCAATACAGGAGACAAGGTATATGTAGAGAATGGAAACAAACTAAATAGAAATAAATTAGATGAGTTGAAGATTGGGTCATTTGAAATTATTGAAAAGATATCAAATTCAATATATAGAATCAATACAGGTCAAAGAAAGTCAGAGTCAAATCTATTTCATGCCACGAAACTTATACCAGTACCTACATAAAAGCAGAGATAACTTAGAAAGGTTTAAGTTTAATATTGTAAATGTGTAAATTTTTGTAAAATTTATATTTAGTTTTATTTAGTTGATTCTAGCTGAATGAAAATTATTGTTAAAATTTTCTTCTTCGAGGAGGAAGATGTAAATAAATTATATTTCTTTATTCGTTTTGTAGAGTGGTCTTCTGTCAATGATGTTTCATGGTGTAAATAACAAACCACACCATGGCACAGAAGATATGTAGTCTGTTCTCTGACCATGGTTTGTTTGAGACATTCATCTAAACGTCATTGACTGAACACGTTATATCGTGGATTATAAATTATAATTACATATTAAAATAGAAGAAGGAATTGGTAAATTTAATAATAAACTTTGAATGTCGTTTCTTTGTTTTTTCAGGTAGGTTAAGGATATTTAGGTTAAACTGTGCAAATATTATTGTCTGTAAATAAGCACTAAAATAAAACAACTTTGTTTTTTCAGAGCAACGTCACACGTTTATTATATTTGGAAATTCCTATATAAAGATATTGTCTTATATACATATATATATATATATATATATATATATATATATATATATATATATATATATATATATATATATATATATATATATATATATATATATATATATATATATATATATATATATATATATATACACAGAAAAAAATAATGAGCCTGATATCAATCACTTATAATGATTAACCGCATATTCATTATCATAACGTATTTTTCATCAGGACAATGTCCAAAATTTATTGATAATAATGAATTTCTGTGATTGATCAATCAACGATTTGGTTGTTATAATGAAATCTATGTCATTGTGATAATGTAATTGAATCATGAATCTAATGAAAAAAGTCATCCTTATAATGTTATTTACATCAGAACAATGTAAAAAATACATCAAGTTAATGACTACATAGTGATCAATACTATGTACCTTTAATCATCACGACACATTGTCATAATCCCTCTTTTAATAAAGCTATGTTCAATAGGCATAATATTAATGATTGAAAACATTAACCTATGTATAGTTCATCATAGCAATGCACTGCGTTCATCACCTAATGTTTTAAGTCATTCGGTCAATGTCCGAGAGCATTGGGACAATGCATAAAGATCATGGATTGATGAATTTCTTGCTGCACCCCCACCGTCTCAACGTAAATATGCCAAATGTCCGCCTAATTCGCTATACGACTATACGGGTATCTATCTAACGCAAACAGCCAAACGGTGAAGTATTATTTGTGTATAAGTAAATTTTTGTGGAAGCAGTTTCTTTAGAAGGTGGTAAGTACAGTAACTGTATTATTTTAATCTTGTTAGTTTTTTATAACATTTGAATAAAAGTTACGATTATATTTTTTGCCAGAATACAATCTCAAAAAAAATAAGTAGTTACACTAAACACGTATGAAAGAGAAGAAAGAATGAAATCATGGTGTGTTTCGAGCAATTGGAGTAATAATATATAAATGTATTGCATTTTGAACAATTCTTACATTAATTCGCGAACTACTATGAATTATGCTATAAAAAATAGATATGCTCAATAATGGAACAGGCTCATACATTGTTTTGCTAAATACCCCTTTAAATTCAGTAAATTACTGAAAAAGAAATTGTATTTGCAAAAAAATCTACTATTCACTAAAATTTGACGGTCTACACTATTTCAACATCATCTTGAAAAATAATCACTTATTGCAGGTTGTGACCATACTTGTGAGTGTGATCTGGATCTGAAGTAGAAACCGAAATATTCCATGCACCTTCATATTTATTCAGTATTTACTTTTCCCCAATACAAATCATGGTCAGACTACTATCTGTATAACAACCCAGAGCGCCATCCACCAAAGATATTGGAAACCAACAATTTACCGCTGAGATCGAAAATGCAGAAACCCGTCGCTAGAATACAAACTTCCTGACATGAGATGTCTACTTTGCAACTGTGGCGTAGGTATGTTTTTTTTAAAATTATTGAAGAATTTTCCTTGTTCACTTTATGTAATATATTAAATTGTCGATGGTCAACTGGTA
>JARQZK010003009.1:137500-195000 GCA_030704885.1 Cynegetis impunctata | reverse complement strand
CTCCAAATTGACTTAAGGGCTTCAGAATGAACCTATATGAACAAAAAATAAAAATAGGGGAAATATACTACCTATATGAAATTATTTAGCTAAATTGCAAGTGTATCGAAAGAAATTTAGGAAACTTATTTTAAATTGAATTGATTGATGACTTCCTCGACGGAGCTGTGCTGCTCGCGAGTTTCTGCATACTGCACGGTACGTACACTTAAGATATAAAATATAGAACTAATCCACCTTAAACATTAAACCTCCATTGAATAATACTTTCCTAAAAATTGATATAAATATATATATATATATATATATATATATATATATATATATATATATATATATATATATATATATATATATATATATATATATATTTAATAAGTTAGAAAAGAAAACACAACTCTCACAACTCCAAAGGTTTTGAATGTTTATTCAATTGCTACTAGTTTCGCGAAGTTATTTTCTTCGCATCCTCAGGCAACAGATGGCTGTAAGAGAATAATTCAAATGAAGAGCAATGCAAAAATACTAACCATAATGACTTACAGTGGACCACAGGGGTCAAGCTTAAGACATGTCAAACTTTTTCCTCGTGTCAAAAATCAAAAAATGCACAATATGAAATGGAATCTTTGGACTGATACAATACTTGGTCATTTAAATATAAAATAAATAAAATTAATAAATATAAGCATATACAATATACAAATAATAATGACATTCACAAACGGACATTAGTAAAATCTTAGAAATTGAAGGAAATCAGATGCTCAAGCGCACTAGACCATGCGAAATACGAAGCTAACGGGACAACAAAACTAAATTGACGTTGATAATTGACATCTGGTAGATCGAATTATGTAGTAGATACAGTACACAACATAAACACACAACAAACGTCAACCTCACACTGCAAATCGATAAATCATTCAGGAAATTCAAACAACACCGAACAAATTGGTGGTATATCAGTTGTTAATTGAGAATTTAACACAGCTTCTTCAGCACATTTTTGAACCCTTATTATTTCTAGTTGTTCCAAGTGTGGAAGCATTGGTCCCTTCTCAAGAATGTGCAACGCCTTAAAGCCAGTTTGTAAATCGAATATATGTCCCTCGTCGAGTAAATGTTGAGAAAACTGAGAGAATCCAGTTGATAGGGGGCTGCGAAACTTGGTGTGTTCACGGATACGTATTCCAAAACTACGAAAAGTGCGTCCAACATATATTGCCGAACAGGTGTCACAACGAAGTCGATACACTCCTGACTTATTGAGAATGTTTATTTTGTCTTTGTTATTGATTAAAGCCATTTTTAAATTATTAGAAGTTCTGAATGAAACATTGAAATATCGCTTCAACAAATTAGCCAATCTATAAGATGTAGGACCCATGTAAGTCAATGAGACAAATTTACACTCATTCCTATCAGCATGCGGTAGTTCTCTAATATAATTTTCTTGTTGGATAATTCTTTTTCGCTTTTTTAAAATCAGATTATCTATCATTTGAGGCGTATATCCATTAACCAACGCAATTTGTTTTAAAACTAAAACTTCGTTGTCGAACGATTCATCTGACAAAGGCAACATTGTGAGTCTGTGTACATATGAATTAAATGCTGCAAGTTTATGTGGGAAAGGATGACTTGATGAGTTGTGTATGACCGTTGATGTCTGGGTTGACTTCCTGTAAATATCAAAAGCCAACTTATTGTTCACTACTGTCAGAGTGAGATCCAAAAAATTTAAGCTTTTGTTTTCCTTGAAAAGTTCCATTGTAAACTTGATTTTTGGGTGTACGGAATTGATATAACCAAAAAACTCATGAAGCAATTCCAAACCACCTGTCCAAAGTAAAATAGTATCGTCGACATATCTGAAATAGAACTTCAAGTATGAAATATATATATTATTATTTACAATTTTGTCAACCTCGAGGGATGTCATGAATATTTCTGCCAATATGGGAGCCAGAGGTGAACCCATGTTTAGGCCTTCTTCCAAAGAATAAGTGATATCATTAAAAGTGAAAAAATTCTGATCCAGACATATCTTGAGTATACTAAGTAGCTCTCTGATTTGAACATTTGTGTAACTACTAGATGTTAGTCTATTCTTAACGAGATCGACTATTTCCACTGTTGGGACACTTGTATACATATTGGATATGTCAAGAGAAAGAAGTATATCATCCTGACCGACCACGACCTTCTCAACCTTTCTCACAAGATCTAAGCTATTTTTTAGAGAATATTTGAATTGATTCATGTACAGTTCTTGTAGAAAGTTGTGAAGCCATTTTTCCAATTTGTAAGTGGGTGAATTTATGTAGCTAACGACTGGCCGAATTGGCATGTTCTGAAATGTCTCAGATTTATGGGTTTTCAAGAACGCATATAATCGGGGAATGGTGGTGAAATCAGATGACAAAGTTTTACGATCTAAATCTGTAAGAATATGTGTCGATTTTTTGACAGTGTCTTTCACTTTAGTTTTGAAAGAAGTCATCGAGATTTTTGTTCTATTGATGTTATTGTTGGTGAAAAATTCCATAATTTTATAGTTGTAGTCTTCTCTTTTGAGCAAACACATAGCCGAGCTTTTGTCACTTTTAGTCACCACGATGTCATAATCCGCAATTTTCTTTTTAACTTTTCTCAGCAAACAATTATTGTAATGAAGAGGATATGAAGAGTTCAAGATTTTTTGCTTCTCAAACTTAAGGATGCCCTTGATTTCGCTTCTTAGGGAATCCGGGTTTGTTACAACATTAGAATACGTATGAAGAATTGATTCAGACTCCACAGCTAAGGTTTCTAAGTTGTGGATGGCTTGTTTTTTGTTGGAGGGTGAAATATTGAATTTATATATATATATATATATATATATATATATATATATATATATATATATATATATATATATATATATATATATATATATATATATATATATATATATATATATATATATATATATATATATATATATATATATATATATATATATATATATATATATAAATATAATCTATAGTTCTTTGATAAATAATAACGAGACAAATTCAGAACATTTAGATGTATATTTCATCGAGGTTGGGCACTATTAGATCTTCATCTTTTTCTCATCGACTACCCATATTCACATGCATTCGAACAATGAGCTACTAGGCATTCACTGAAAGATGAAAGTCTACACCAGCGATCTGTATCGTCTTACCCTGATTTCTTTGAATAGAAATCCAAGTCCTCAAGAGGGTACCACGATGAGTCCGATGATAGAACCGGTGTACTAAGTGACATGACTCTATTCTGTACTTTTGACGTCAAGATATTGAAGTCATTATGTAAGCGCTGTGAATAGAATATTTAAATTTCGTTTATATAGGGAGATTCGAGATGCCAACTGAATGATAATAAATAGTTTTGAATTTGAGATGACATTTTGTTATCCTGTGGGTGGACAATTTTTCAGCGATGAGATTTATGAAAGAAAATAGATTTGCTCTTCATTTGATGATATTGAATACTGCTTAGTTGATTATGTCGAGCGTAATTAAATATTAAAACAAATCCGAAACCAACTGGATAATAAGCAGAAAGAAATATTGAAACAGTTATACTTACAGTACCTATTATGAAGAAGAATGAATAATAAATTGGCGATGTGAGTTAAAAATACAGCCCAATCATTCAAGTGATAATGAAAGATTCTTCAACTAATAAGATTATAACAACTACGAAGAAAAAAAATATTACAATGAGGTTAAGCATATAATAAACATATTTTTGGAGAAATACCTACTATTTTTTTTTAACTTATAATGAATTATATGACATATATATTATGTTTTCAGTGGATTGTTTTCAATTACCAGCATTCTTTGCATTTTGGGCAAGTTATAACGTTAGTTAACTCATTAACTCTCCAATACCATTTGAAAATATTTCAATATATTTTTTCCGTGAAGCCAACTTCATTCAGATAGGAAGGTATAAGTTTATTAATTAAATAAAATTAATTCATTAAAATTTGAATTTCCTTAACTTCACTTGATACGTACATCCCTAGAAAATATAATACAAATTGTTTCTTCACCTATTCAATAGAATACAAAGTAACATCTTAGTTTCGAAGAGAACATCAAAATTTTATTGTACTGGAGTTGAAGAAGGTATTAAACTTTAATTCTCATCTGTCACATTATCGCTTCTGTGGGCTTCCCTTTCCCTCATTGAATCGATGGGAATAAACACCTGTTGGAGGCGAGACCCACTACACATTATTGTTAATGCCTCATAAATGTCTTCGTTCGTGCATAGTTGGAGTTATCGATAATCAGACTATTTCAGAAAAATTGGCATATATCCATTTTCAAGTTATGGTTGAATAAAATTTGAAAAGGGCAGATCCAGGGGAGGACATGCCCCCCCAGAGCTTGTTGAATATCCTTAAAATAATGAAGTGATTCCCACAAATTGAAATAAAAATTATTACCCGCAACACCAAAACGAATTTTATGCGATTAAAACCATAAATATGTCATTTTACACCAGTGGTGGGAAAGAAGAGCTTTAATTACTTTCTAAGCTGAAAATGCTTAAATGAAAGAGAGTGTATGAGAGTTCGGTAGGTATCATAAAATGATATTGAAAAAAAATTGTAGAAAAATAAAGTTAAATGAATACGAATTAAAACTAACTTATATTTTCATTTCTTACGAAAGCGATTTACAATAACACTAAATTGGATATAAAAATTTATATTCCCTCGCAATCTTCCAGTGGTTTTCTTCTAAAAATTTTAAGATTTGAAAATAAATTATTTTTCTGCACTTTTTATGAAGTGCTTTATTTGTTGGGTTTCCTTGTCAATGGTACAATCGATTGCAATCGATGTCTTGCAAATTGGCTCAAAATTTTTAGACTCATATAATTTTAATCATTTTCGATGCAAAATATTCCCAGGATCTGAATACGTGCTCAGATTCACAGAAGACTTAAAGAAGAAGAATAAAAATGTAAAAAAAACCGTGAAATACTCCTCGAAATTCGCAAAAATGACAAGCAAATTCTTTTAGCTAACCCAAATCATTAGACATCGATTGCAATTGTACTTTTGACGTGGAATAACCTTGTTATTATTCTTGAATATATTAAATGATAATTTTTCATGCTTCGAATACTTAATCTATAGTTTGCCATTTTGAATCTATTTTATAAATTTGAAAAAAAATTTAAAATCTTAATTTTGACTCCACTTACATAACCAATTCAACCTTAAATCAAGCTTTTACCTCATCATCAACATAGCACTCACTCTCATAGTCAATCATATTGCAATCACGTAAATTTTACATTTGCGAGTGTGATCAAATTATCGTTCACAATTGAATTATTTTTAGAGATTATTACTATTACATTCATTAATTATATTGTGGCTTTTATTTAACATGTAATGCTTTCATATAAAGTTAGTAAATTATTTTATTTTATATAAAAAAAATTTAATAACACCATTTTGTTGTTTGGCTGAATTATGGATACAGTTTACTTTTTAAAAAAGTGGGTGCAATTTTTTTACGCTACAAATACATCCTCAGACTCATGGCCCCCTCCAAAACGGTTTTCTGGATCCGCCCTTGATATATATATATATATATATATATATATATATATATATATATATATATATATATATATATATATATATATATATATTATATATATATATATATATATATATATATATATATATATATATATATATTTATATATATATATATATATATATATATATATATATATATATATATATATATATATATATATATATATATATATATATATATATATATATATATATATATATATATATATATATATATATATATATATATATATATATATATATATATATATATACATATATATCTTTTTAAATAATCAATCAGTTCTGGAATTTTCAGAAAGAATATCTCAAATAACAGGCAGAAAAATATTTCAATAGTTTCACAACAAATAGTCACCATTTTATTTTTGTATTGAAATACAAAATACTCCTAAATTCAAATTTTAAATATTATCCCGTCCATAATTTGTATCATATTGATATGCAATAGAAGAAGGCTATCTAAATTTCATTTTTGTCTATGGCATGCTGAGATCGTTTGTCACATATTTTCACACGAAAATATTTCCAAAGTTTTCTCTTAACCTCTACATGTAGGTAACACAGTCAAGTGATGATATTAATTTACATAATTACAAAGTATGAAGAGCGCACAAAAGACAGGATAGGGGCGTGCTAGACTCCATGCGAATCAGTCAATGGATTTCTATGGGGCAAAATCCGTGAGATTATTTGAGAAATTTTCAAGTTCAAAGAGAAACAGTTGTACATTATACATATATTACATATATATATATATATATATATATATATATATATATATATATATATATATATATATATATATATATATATATATATATATATATATATATATATATATATATATATATATATATATATATATATATATATAATTATATATATATATAAATCTATATATATATATATATATATATATATATATATATATATATATATATATATTTATATATTATATATATATATATATATATTATATATATATGTATATATATATATATATATATATATATATATATATATATATATATATATATATATATATGTATATATAAAATATATATATATATATATATATATATATATTTATATATATATATATATATATATATATATATATATATATATATATATATATATATATATATATATAAATATATATGTATATATATATATATATATATATAAAATATATATGTATATATATATATATATATATATATATATATATATATATATATATATATATATATATATATATATATATATATATATATACATATATGGTGTCCGAGATTAAACATTCCACAATAATACGAAGTTTTGAATCATGCAGTGAAGGCTTTGTTTATCGACTATGTTTTCACAAGCGAAACCTCTCTGTTCATATAATTTTGATTTTATATTAAAAATAATAACAGAAATATATCAGGTACTTTGTTTTCAAATAAACTATTATAATCAAGCACCATTCTGAACTTATTATCTAAACGTATGATATCAAGATGAGCAACTGATTTAATAAAATGTTGCTTCGAGAATCATTACTATTAAAAATTTGAAGTTTGAAGGTCTGAACGTAACGAACGATTTTTTGAATCAATCTATGGCCGTCGAGCCAGGTAAAGTCGGTAAAGTCGTCATGAGGCAAACTTTCATATGATGGACAGACATCACACAGCTGGATGGTACAACGATGGGCGCGATTTGTAAGGATTTTGTGAAGAATTGACCTAACTTCAGTTATCCCCATTAGGTGGTTGGTCGATTCTGAACAATAACAGGATATAGGGCCCCTTTCACGTACGCAGTGAGTATAGGGATGGAAGTTGCATCCTGCGTACAGAGTGAGATGATTTTGGTTCAGTGATCTGAGCCGAAATGTGCATCATGTGGTTGTTTTTTTTAAGGGGTGTACAAACTCCTAATCATATAGTTCATGAAAATTTAAAGAAGCATTTAATGAAATCCGGTAATCAAAAATTAGAAGGAATAAGTAAATTAGCACATAAACAAACAACCATCTGAAAGTGAAGATCTAATCTTTCTGAAATATAAAAATTTTCTTGCGAAAGTTGCTAGCAGTTCAATCACATTTAGTCAACATTCATAAAGATACTAAAAAGAGTAGCGTACCTACAATATTGTACAAAAACCAAAATGTTGAAAGTGTAGATTTTCAATCCTGAGAGTTCTGAAATTTCCAAAAAGCATATTTGCAGTGAAAACTAAATCTTTTGAAAGTTTAATATATATATATATATATATATATATATATATATATATATATATATATATATATATTTATATATATATATATATATATATATATATATATATATATATATATATATATATATATATATATATATATATATATATATATATATATATATATATTAATATTTATATATATATATATATATATATTTATTTATATATTTTAATATATATATATATATATATATATATATATATATATATATATATATATATATATATATATATATATATATATATATATATATATATATATATATATATATATATATATATATATATATATTATATATATATATATATATATATATATATATATATATATATATATATATATATATATATATATATATATATATATATATATATATATATATATATATATATATATATATATATATATATGAAATCATCCCGGAGCGCTTGAAATGCTATTTATAATCTTATAAGGTTATGAGCTTTCGATCTTCAGGAGAGTTGGTAATAAAAATTAACAATTGGAAAAATCATTCAAACTATTTATCTTAATAAACATCAGAATTCAATCTGTTAATCTGTTTACGATATCGTCGTATGAATTGTGAAAATTGTACTCAACATAATTGAGTTTATTTAAAAGTATATCAACTACTTATAAAATATATTTTTTCAAACGTAAAATACCAGTAACCGTATTATATAATATACATATATCAATCAAAATAATAATTTTGATTCATAATAATAATTTTCAATATAATACCTACATTGTTTAAGTTATTGAAGTAATATTCTTAGTTTTACTTCTTACACCTTGTTAACATAACAATTGAACAGATCCAAAATTGTTTTTCAAGAACTTGAGCTTGGATAGGCATATGTGTGTATAAAATTATAGTCTTATATATCCAAAAGAAAATAAATAAAAAACTCAAAATAATTAATCGAAAAGGGATTGAATGAACTTCCGACCCAACTGAAATAGCCGTTGTTTGGTCCTACTTTTCAAACAATGGGAGCTTTGAGGAGTTATAAGATAATCAGGCATCACATTGTTGATTTTTGGGTCTGAAAAAAGATACATTTCTTTACATTAGACTTACAAAGTTTCAGTATATTTGCAATTCTGTGACTTTGTTATAATAATCATTTGAAAATAAATCTAAAATGTGTGATATCCTCACAATATAAATTACCATATATTTATCTTATAGCTGCCTAAGGGTTAACTCTGTGGACTCTTCTTCCGTTGAATATCAAAATTCGTTTTTGCAACCAGTTGTCCCAAAGATAAGATACTGTATTTCAAAATGGACTGTACCTACCAGCGAATAGTATAATAAATAGTTCTCCCCATCTTTCAGTATGAACATTTTCAGTTTATATATTAAATATATATATATATATATATATATATATATATATACATGAATATATATATATAAATATATATATATATATATATATATATATATATATATATATATATATATATATATATATATATATATATATATATATATATATATATATATACATATATATATATATATATATATATTATATATATATATATATATATATATATATATAAATTAAAAAGCAAAGATTGTGTAAATTATAAATCTGATACGGGCCAACTAAGCAATATTTATTGCAAAATTTTAAATCACATATAGATTACCTCCGCCAGATGACAAACCGAAGATTGACACTCGCATTGCACCGAAACTAGTCAGGCTGATTCTCACCCAGTCGTGTAGCATCCGTTGAATGTCGTGTTTATTTTTTAATTTTACCAAAACTCTAGACCTGTAAGCTTTATTTGTGTGTTTTTCCAGAAAGTGTTCATTATTGATGTAATTTATTTTTATTATAGTATTACTCCTGATGAAGTCACAAATGGTGACGAAATATTGAGAAAATAAAAGTTTTAATTTCCCGACAGACCGCTTACCTGATATCCTAATATATTTAAATATATATATATATATATATATATATATATATATATATATATATATATATATATATATATATATATATATATATATATATATATATATATATATATATATATATATATAAATATATATATATATATATATATATATATATATATATATATATATATATATATATATATATAATATATAATATATATATATATATATATATATATATATATATATATATATATATATATATATATATATATATAAATTAAAAAGCAAAGATTGTGTAAATTATAAATCTGATACGGGCCAACTAAGCAATATTTATTGCAAAATTTTAAATCACATATAGATTACCTCCGCCAGATGACAAACCGAAGATTGACACTCGCATTGCACCGAAACTAGTCAGGCTGATTCTCACCCAGTCGTGTTGCATCCGTTGAATGTTGTGTTTATATTCTAATTTTACCAAAACTCTAGACCTGTAAGCTTTATTTGTGTGTTTTTCCAGAAAGTGTTCATTATTGATGTAATTTATTTTTATTATAGTATTACTCCTGATGAAGTCACAAATGGTGACGAAATATTGAGTTGATGAGAAAATAAGAGTTTCAATTTCCCGACAGACTGCTTACCTGATATCCTAATATATTTAAATATATATATATATATATATATATATATATATATATATATATATATATATATATATATATATATATATATATATATATATATATATCTACTAGTGCAGTAATATTATTTCAAATCTTTACTGTAATATTAATTAAGTTTCAAAATTTTAATCGGTTAATAAAGATTTATGAATGTATGATATAAAATGAGAAAAACTGTTCAACTTAATTAATTTTATACTGAAATACATCAACTACGTATATAAATATCTTCAGTGGATCTATTATCCTATGAAGTGAAAAATAGTTGCTCAATATATTTGATTGATTTCAGACGAAAATATATCAGTTATGTATTTGAATATGATTTTTCATAAGTAAAATTACCATGATAGAAACAAAGTTCGCATTTCATTGATTGTGGATGTTTTCATTTATTTTCATCAAAGACACCTTGAAAGAAACCGTGAATAAAAAATTTAATACTTGAATAATGGATATAAAGATTCTTGGTTTGAAATTAAATATATAATGAATTTCTTTTATTTAGAAAAGAGAAGTGCTTCGATTACATATACCATTTGCACAGCGCAACATTTTAGGGACTTCATAGAAATATATTGAATTTATGTTTATACTATTATATCATACACTTTTATATCCTTTAAGAATTTTGTGGTGTTTCTCTAGTCATCGTTATCGTTTCCAAGAATTGCGGAAAGGAATTATTTCAAATTTTTCTTCCTGTAGATGGGGAGCTTCGGTAACTCAATCAGGATATGTTTAATTGTAGTTCCAGAATTGCTGGGTTCACAGATAGGAGCTGTGTTTCTAGCTAATAAGTGGTCACGCGTTAGATGTGTGTGACCTATATTGATATTTTCATCTGTTCAGCTCTATCGGAGGAAGAAGACATATAATGCTCTTGATATTGAGAATCTGAACTCTCAGACCATTGTTTGTTCTATTTCTCATGAATTCTCATCGAGATTCTTCCCTGATTTTCACATAGAAGAATTATCGGTCAGAGATTGTCTTGGCTGATTTGTTGCTTTGCTCCTCACTGAGGTTGGATATAACAAATAATTGGCAGCTACTGTAAATCTCGCTCAATATTGTTTTTCATATAAAGTGTCATATTTGTGTTGAATAGTGAAAGCTGAAGAAATAAATCAATTTTCATTATGAAATTCAAATTTTGTATACCCCTAGATCATTAGAACTGGAATAATGGCGGTATGCACATAGAATACTTTCTGCAGCCGGTTCCATCCTTTTTGCCTTTATGCCTTCGCGACTAAATACCGGATTATTCTTTTGAAGCCCTTTCCCTTTGGCTCACCTAAATGTTCATTGTCGATACATCGCAAACAGGAATCTACTGACCTAATTGTTCACAACGAAACACAGTTTCGTTAGAGAAAGTAATTAAGTGAAAGTTTTTCCGTTCAGAAAATCTCCCTTTTCCGCCAATTAATTGGAAAATACATCACTTGGTTTCACAGGTTTTACGATACACAGGCGTACACACAGATATATCTTTCAGTGCGCGATAAATGAGTATGGGTAGGTACATCCTAAATCTGAAATCTCTTATCGTTTTACGAAAGGTTCAGTTCATATTTTTGAAATTCAATAAACATTTTTATAACTCATAAATATTTCTTGTACTTAAGAGAAGAAAGTATCAAATTTCACTTCTAAAAATGTGGACCGAATTCGCAAATTTGCGTATTTTCATAGTGTGCCAACTAAATAATGGTTGAGATCAATAGAATGCCGACTTATTGAAATAAATTCACTTGTCTCGGAAAAGTTGTCAAATATAACAAAATATGTAAATCATTATCAGGGATAAGCTCTTTCAGGTAATGTTAGGCTTCTGCTGCAAAGCCATATTCAAAAGTTACCAAAGGTACATCATTTGCATTCTCTATACGGTACCAATAGACTTTGCTAGTTAACTATTCAATTTTCGAAGTTAACTATCAGTACCTATTCTTTTATTAGAGTAGGCCGATTGTGACTGGATACTTAACCATCTTTGTCTTAAGTATTTAATATTTACGCAATGTTAATTCATAAGGATATCATGATAAAACTTCTTACATCTACACACACATACACACATTTGTATATATATATATATATATATATATATATATATATATATATATATATATATATATATATATAATATAATATATATATATATATATATATATATATATATATATATATATATATATATATATATATATATATATATATATATTATATAATTTATTGGCCAGTTATTTGAGTAACCGTAGACAGATCATGAACATAAATGGATATAAAAGTGCAGAAAGATTAATTACTCATGGCGTACCTCAAGGCACGGTAATGGGACCACTTCTTTTTCTAGTTTATATTAATAATCGCCTCAAAATTCAATCGAGTGGAAAAATCATCAGTTTTGCGGATGACACGGTCATAGTGTACAGCTCTTACTCATGGGAAAGTTTGAAGGGAAAAAGTGAAACTGATTTTGTTGAAATAAAGACATATTTTTAATTCAATGAATTAACTATCAATGAAACGAAAACGAAATATATGCCTTTCACTTCATACAAGAGTGGTATTCCTGAAATGGGCCCTTTGAACATTGATCCTCATTTCAATATTCCGGAGACGAATCAAGTGCGGTATCTTGGTCTCACTATGGACAGACGCCTGAACTGGGAATATCACATAAGTAATGTGGTGGTTAAACTACGGAGTATGCTTCATAAATTCAAGTACCTAAAAGATGTCATCAAGGATATTAAATACCTTAATATCTTATATAACTCACTTGTGCAATCACACATATCGTATGGAATTATAGGCTGGGGTGGTGTGTACAGGCTGTCCCATTTACGATGTCCTTACGGGGTAACTCGCTTATTTTTGAAGATATAAATTTGCGGTTTTCGCGAACGTTGGCTACTTTTTTGTGAATCCCACGATACCGTTAACAAAATTTTCATAGCTTGCCTCGTTTTTGAGATACAGGGCGAAGTTGAAAATATTGCATTTTGGCCCCTCTCCTGTATCACAGCTGTCTTTTAACTTATAGAAAAAGTAAGAACTGTTTGTCATACACTTTTTTACGTACAATCTAGTGGCGTAGTCAGATTTTTGAAATGAGCTGTCATTTTATAGGTATAACCCAATGTTATAATTTTTTAAATAGAACACTCTATATTTTTCCATATTCAAAACAGAAATGATTTGCGCTTTTCAAAAATATATAATCCTCACATAAAATTCTAAGTATTAGCCCTGTATTCAGATAATTCTCTTTTTTTATGGCAAGTCAAGACAAATATCACATAGATCGTTCGGCGCAATAAACGAAAATATCACTTCCAGATGTATAGCGTAAAACGAAAAGTTTTCATTAAATAAATATTTTTCAACATACGTTATCAAACAATTTGACAAAACAATAAATTTAAACTAATGAAACACTATTTATCGACTATATACGCTCTGGATCTAATTAGCTATGAAAAAAAAGCAAGTGCAGAATATTTATAGTTCCCGTCAAAGTGTACAAATTTTTCCTACAATGGCGAATGATAATCCAGTATATCAAAACTACGAAAAATTAGATATCGTTCGGATATATTACCAAGTTGGTTAGAATCCAAATCAAGCGATGGACCTCGATTTTGAAAAGTATTTACTATTACCCATCAGTTACTGGGTGTCAGTTAGATAAAAAGATAGGAATTTTAAGTTTCTTTTTTCGGATCGTTTGAAAAGCCTAGGCCAGAGAGTTATAGAAAAGAAAATACCGAAAATGATGAAATTAGTGTCCTCGCAAAGGTAGAAGAGAACAAAAATGCTTGCAGAGAAATTGAAGATTCGGTTGGCATTCCAAGGGTTTAGAAGATATTATTAATATATATATATATATATATATATATATATATATATATATATATATATATATATATATATATATATATATATATATATATATATATATATATATATATATATATATATATATATATATATATATATATATATATATATATATATATATATATATATATATATATATATATATATATATATATATATATATATATATATTTATATATATATATATATATATATATATATATATATATATTTATATATATATATATATATATATATATATACCCCCAACATTCATCTGCACCCAGGTGAAACTGAGAAGAGTATTGAGTTTTGTAGGTGGTATCTTGTCCGATGAAAGCCAATAAGTAGCGCTGTCAATTTTAATCGAAATAATCATTGTTATTGGTCAAATGAAAATGAGCCCGTTCGTCAAAAACAAGGCAGATTCGGCTTTAATGTATCCTGTTTCGTTTTTGGAGGAAGATTGGCGCCTACCGCATTTTAGACGGTAACTTATATTATATATATATATATATTTAAGTTATACAAGCCGTACTTACACAAAATTTCAAGGAAATATTCGAAGTTGTATGAAAATGTTAAAGTTCAAAAGGAAAAATTAATTTTTTATTAACACCCTACATTTCGAAGAGGAATCGGTTTCGGACCATATAGTTTATATGGCAAACTACCATTATTTATTCATGTAGTTACTTTTGAAACATCCTGTATATGCATGTATTTTTTCACTAAGAAGAATAAAGATGTAAAAATATGGCACAGAGATTGAGAATCACTGGGTTAGTCTTTCAAAGAAAAACGTTATTTATGAGAAATTTACTGTTATTTAATATACATTGTATAATGTAATGAATTGTTTTAACAGTTAAGTATCACAGCAAGGTCGATTTTCGAGTAAACTGTGAATTTCACTAGATATGGAAATATGGCCCGTTTTGGGCGCCCTCTAGCGGAGAAACGGTTAGTCGCACACACAAAACATTTTAAATGAGAAATGTATGCAATTTTGCCTACTTTAATTTTGTATAGAATAATTTCATCACAAAAACACTTCTTTTTTGAGATACAGGCCGAAAACTGAAAAAGAATAAGAAACCAAAATTTGGTCAAAAAGTGCCCAAAAAGCAATGTTCCAGGCAAAATTTTTGTTTATATTGGCCAAAGCCTTTGAAAGCCTACATAAGTTCAATATTATTGTGTTGGTAGGTGGCATGTCATGTATTATTTCAGAACTGTGTAGAATATTTTCATTTATAAATTTCTATTTAGCCCCGGTGAATGTTGTTTCTCTGACGTAACTCGCGAATAACATAAACAGCGTAAATTTCGTTATTTATGGCATATTAGATTTGAATAAATTGTCTTCTGTTTTCAGGTTAAAATGATAGGCTCAATAATTTGGTTTATTTAATAGTCATTGCGTCTTTTGTTGTTGAAAGACAGTAAGTTAATTTGAGAAGTTATCTGACGATTTTTTGCATATTTGAAATTTTCTTCCAAGTATATTTTGAATAGGTTCTTCTTCTATTATCAACACCTAACCAAGTTTTGAAATCTTACTGCCTATGTAGGTAGTTTCCCTAGTTGTAGCTTGTTTCTCAAAACACCTTTTTGTTTTGAAGAAATTTCATTATCTAATACCAGACTAATTTCATACTTTTTGAAATTACCTTAATATATTGCGGTAACCAAGTCTGAGAGTTTCTTATCCATTTTTATTTGAGTACCCTTCAGTGAACGTACATCATTCACATACTAATAAAGTGCACCTTCCATTCATGAACTCTACACGTCTAACCGTCCTTTTGAATCGTTCAACAAGTTTTCCGCACCCCGGATGTGATGTCAAACTAACGCAAGATAGAGATCTCCTCCTCCAGAACCTGTACAATCGGGGACCTTCGAACGCTCCTCGTATCCATTGTAAGAACTGAGTCCCGTCACCGTCGTCGTTATTTGGCGTGTATGGGAGTGTTTACACCTGATTTCTAACTATACGATCGCCTTTTCATGTCTTACATACTATTCCTTCAGCTTTTACATGTGAACTTTATTATAAGTTATTCGATATATCCTCCGTCGAAGAGAGCAGAGACGGATTTGCTTTTTGGAGAAAAAAAATTAAACTTGACAAACCAATAGGATAGAATGCTTTCATTTCATTCCCGCTTCTGTGAAATTATCTAGACAAATAAAAGAAGATAATCAACATATCTCAATATATTCAATATACTTTTTGTTCGAAATCGATGGCAGGTCTGTAAGTTGTACAAGTTATTTCACAAAATTATCAAGAAATCTACCAAGAAAGTTGGCTATGATTAATTTCAAGATTTGCATTTCTTCACTTCGTGTTAGTTGATAGGAGGATCATATCAAATCGTTTTAACTCCAGATGGATGATGAATCTATCTTACTCAATAGATCTCACTCCTATTTCTTTCTTGATGAAAAATGATTAATCAAAATATATTTTCTTATTCCCAGTTAGTAAGAACTTATGAGATCTACTGCACACGCCAACATTGAGTTAGCACCACATTAATTCAAAATGTACGAACTTGATTTTACACCACAATTACTCTATACTATCAATAATTTCAGTTATTCGAAATATATTTCACCGGCAAGATTTTCTAAAAATGGTTACTTGTATAGGTATATAATAATAATAACACAACAACAACAATATAACAAATATAATCCAAAAAAAATTAACTATTTTTGAAATAACTCTCTGATGGTATTCCTTTATCTTATTATTTTCATATTATGATTCATTTTACAAATGACGATTTTACTTCCTTAATAACATTTTTCAATAAATTTGTTCTTATTTCTTCATTTCATACAATCCAACCTCATTTGATCAACTGCCTGATAGAATGCTTGTAAATTCCAATCTTCTTTATAATCACAGACCATTAACACGTTATTAATTTCAGTGTACGTGTATAAGAATAAAATAACTTCAATGCTGACTCACCTGCTTACCTATAGTAGTTCTCTTACCTCTAAGTTAAATCAACTTACAAAACCTCAGCGAAAAAGTAGAAATACGGAATAATATATTGGCTCCTCGGACTTTATAAGCAACTTCTCAGCAAGCAAATCGTTAAGTCAAAATGAACTTATGGCATCTAACTCACCAAGTAACCGAACATCCAAGTTACCAGACATTCAAGAACAAAGTAGGTACTGCGAAGCATTTATAATACGCCGTGGTGCATTCGTAAAGAAGGCTTCCATCGAGACTAGATGGATATGAAGCCTACGATCGACGTTGAGATTGAAAGGTTTTCGGAAAGAAATCAGAAAAGACTAGAAACCAGCTAAAACGTCGAATTATTCTCCCTAGCTTACGACAATGGACTTATTCAGTGCCTCTAACAAAATACTTTAGAATTAGGGTTGTGAGAGTGAGAAAACTAGTTGTATGGAGTATGTTGCTGGACAGTCTTTTACTTAATAGCTATATTTCTATATTAGGAAAGAATAGTTACAAGATTTAACGCCCTAAGATTTTGAAAAGAATTTTGTTTTTTCAATCTTTTAATTAACCGTTCATACAGTCAAACCATCAGTTCTCTATTAGTTTATTCAGGTAATTACTTTCTAGTCCGCTTCTGAAAAGTAATTCTAAACGTCATTCGGCAGAGCTTTTAGTCGAAGGCACGGAGGCAGGTACTTCTTAATTTCCATGGTTGCCCTTTCAGTCTTCAAATATTTCAAGTCGTGAACCTAGTCCCTGGATCTTATGACGTTTCCGGTTTTCGCAAAAAGTTCACCGATTTTTGATAGTGAATGAAGAGGAAATAGTAATGGTAGCTGTGGGGCGGCAACCGTCTATTGAAAATCTACGTTGTATTGTTGGAATCATGTTGGAGATCTAACGACATATTATCAGTTGGCTGTCTGGTTTGATTTAAATGTATTGCATCATTTCGACTCGTACAAACATAATCGATTCAGGTGCTACTTTTATGTTCTGCATTATAATGAGGAATTGTTGATTGTAAGCAGGGTTTACAAATATATAGTATAAATATAATCATACAAATTTTTATTAAAACAGTGGGCTAACTATCAACCACGAAAAAAAAACCCTCTTAATATTAAGCTTCGTCAAAATTGTGAAAGATTTCATAAAGCCAATAAATTTCAAATTTTACTTTTAAGATTCGAAGCACATAGACACATTACTGAGTAGTATGAATTATTGAAATAGAATAAGAATATCAGACAATAAAGAATATCAAAATTTTGATAAATCAATTGTGTGCCGCAGATTCAATATGAAATTAATATTATAATATATAATATCTGTGGTAAGATGGCAAAAGCATATATGTCAAAATTTTACCGTTTTGAGATTTTTACACCTATATGATTGTCGTAATGAGATCTAGAAGATGGCAAAATAAGGTATGCTACATATATTTCTGTGTTGTCTAATTGAAAAGTGTCAAAAACAAATATATTGAAAAAAGCGACGACTTACGTTGGCAATACCATATATGCCTTATACCTATTATTGTCTCCTTATAAATCGATGACTGCAGTTTGTTTAAGAAGGTGACAATAAACTATATGTTGATATATTGTATATTGACATCACCATTCATGCTGATATGCGTTCATTTCAAAGATGGCAAAACTAAATATGCAGGCATATATGTTTTCACTTCCTCCCATGAGCCCAACACTATAATTTCTTTTAAGATGGCCATTACCTATATGTAATCATATTTGGTTTTGCCATCTTCTTTCTTTATACGATTCAATGGATTCCAAAACGACATGTTGATCTGTTTGCTTTTTGCACCTACCAATTGTTTCCAGTTGTCGGCATATGGTCGTTTGAGGAAGGCCTAAAGCTTGTTAGTACAGGTGGAAACTTTATTTCTCGAAATATGCTAATTCTACACTGCTGTAAAACTCCAATCGAAAATAATGATAATAACAAAATTATTATAATAAATGAAGTTGTTGTCTCTGGCGAAAGATCAGACCTGTTCTTAAATGATGAAAATCTAGGACAAATATCACATCTTACGAAGCCTACTATGTCGGAATTAACGAAAGTTGAAATGATTGACCTTGACAATATTCAAAATAGCTTTTCTAACCGGGAAACAGTTTACTCTAGTTTGAATCCAATATCAAACGCTGATGAGAAAATTTTAGATATAAATAAAGAGGATATACCAGTTTCTATTAACGCAATATTTGATGTGGATCTCTTTGACTTGGTAAGTTATTATTAACATTAGAGTTAAACATTTTTAGTACGGTAATTTAAATGTTTGCTTGTGGGTTCAACTATGGATCAAGATGATTCTGATAAAGATCCTGACTGGCATCCAGAAGAGGATGGCTCAAACAGACTAGCGAGAATAATAATTGAAACTTGTGGTTCCAGCAACTTAGAGGCTTCCAATGGTTTGTTTTTAGATTGTATAAAATGATAAAAACACCTAATTTCACACAATTTTTAATTAATTTCAGATATTTCACAAAACGACGCAAAAGATATCATCCCTGAAACTGAAAACAAGGGTTCAGATAGTTCTGATAGTTCTGAAGAGCTTGATAATGGTGCTCATGTAATAGAAACTACCAGCAGGAAAAGAAAGAGAGGTGTAAGGAAACGTGAGGAGGAAACTAAGAAAAGGATTTAGGCCTTGCCTTAAGAAATTAGAAAAAGGAGTTTTGTGCCCAGCTAAAGAATTTAAGCCCGTAACAAAGTGCTGCACAAAAAATTGTTTTCTAAAATTGCACCCCTGAACAACAGAATATGATTTGGTCTAGTTTCAACAGCGAATCTCCAAATCTGCGCAAGCAAGTATTATGTGAACGAATGACCCTTTCAAAATGCAATTATCAAATGAAGGGTAGAGGTACGAAAGGATGGAAGCAACATGTTCGAGCCATCACTGTTACTTACTCAGTGTATCTAGGTTCTCCAAAAATAGTTGTATGCTAAAGTTTCTTCATCTATTTGCATGGAATATCGACAAACCAGCTGAATCTGCTCATTAAAAAAACTCAAATTATCAGAGGAGGATCATAAAAACCAATATGAGAGGACAGCATGTACCCTCCAATAAGTTGGTAAAGGAACGGAATGAAATTCGAGAATTTATTGACCAATATCCACGACATGAAAGTCACTACGCAAGAAGAGATAACGCCAATCAGATATTTTTACCAAGCCACCTTACCATACGTCAAATGCACAAAGAGTATGAAGAAAATCGATTAAAAAAAGGGAACCTAAAATCTGCAGGATACGATGTTTTTCGTGATGTATTCAATAGCACTGGATATCGTTTCAAACAGCCTTATATCGACACATGTCGACGAATTTAAGGCTCTAAAGAAGAGTGCTACCACTGAAGCAGATAAAGAAAAACTAAATCAACTTCAAGAAAATCACATTGAAGAAGCTAATAAAGCTTATGAAACCAAAAGAAAAGACAAAGAGGCAGCTAAAGACGATGAAACAAAAAGGGTGCTGGTTTTTGATTTGCAACAAGTCCTGCCGGCCCCGTACTTATCCACAAATATAGTTTATTATAAACGTTTGCTGTCTGTGTACAATCTTACTGTCCGTGACTGTTCCTCCACTGAATCATCTGTTTGTTTCATGTGGTACGAAGTAATTGGAGGCAGAGGTTCTGACCAAATTGCTTCATGTCTTTACAAAAAATTAATGACTTTATCAGAGACCGTTCAGCACGTCACAACATATTCTGACACGGAGGACAAAACCGCAATATCAATATGGCGGTTATGTTTCTATATGCCATTCAGAAGAAACCAAGTATTGAAACAATTGATCAGAAATTTCTTTTGCCAGGGCACACACGCCTTGAGTGAGACAGTGACCACGCTAAAATTGAAAGGTGCAAAAAACACATTTCGAATGATTTTAAAATAATGGTGCCTCGAGACTGGTTCCAGTTTGTACGCTCGCTTAGGGGAAAATCGAAATTTACAGTCGTGGACATCGGACAAGAAGATTTTTTGGCATTTTCCAAGCTCCTAGGTAATCTTTTAGTGAAACGAACGAGCGACATCGACGGTGAAAACGTTTCTTGGCTAAAGATCAAGTGGCTAAGATATACTTAAGGGAGTTGTGGAACAATCCAGTTCAAGTACACCCTTGACGACGAAGCGCCATTTTATTAATTCTTGATTTAAGAAGAGGAAAAAGAAGAGGCCGACCATCACTCGATAACATGACTGTCTCTCGCTCGTACAAGCGGTCCCTTGGCATCAACCCGAAGAAAAAGAAGGACCTTCTATCGATGCTAGACCTCATGTGACAAGACTGCCATGCCTTTATGAGAATTTACCAACCACTTCCAATGCAAACGAATATAAAACATTAAGTGGTGATACTTCAGATTCTGATTCTGACGACTAGATTGTTATGTTTAGAGATAAAAATTGCCATTTTGTACTTTTGAGGAAAAATGTAAATTATCTAGTTAGGTTCATAAATCTTGTTTTATATTCCCTTTTTCCATTTTAATATATAATAAAAAGATTAAATCATTAAGATGGCATAACCATATATGATCAAAATATCAAAAGTATTTCAGAATGTGGGAAAAACCATCTACCTTCATACTTTACACCTTGAAAACTTCTCCAGCTTTACATACAAATTCTAAAAAACATTAACAAATACTTTTATCCCTAAATTTATAATTCAGTTTGAAACTTTAAACTGCTCTCCTGAAAACTAACAAAAATTGACATATATGGTTTAGCCATCTTTCCACAGATATATATATATATATATATATATATATATATATATATATATATATATATATATATATATATATATATATATATATATATATATATATAAATATATATTTATATATATATATATATATAAAATATATATAATATATATATATATATATATTATATATATATATATATATATATATATATATATATAATTATATATAATATCTATATATATATATATATATTAATATATATATATATATATATATAATATATCCATATATATATATATATTATATATATATATATATATATATATATATATATATATATATATATATATATATATATATATATATATATTATATATATATATATATATATATATATATATATATATATATATATATATATATATATTTTATATATATATATATTTATTTTATATATATATATTTATATATTTTTTTATTTATATATTTATATTTATATAAAATTATATATATATTAATATATTATATACTTTATATATACTATTATATATATATATCATATATATATATAATATATATATATATATATATATATATATATTTATGATATATATACTATATTTTATATATTATATATATTTATATATTATATATATATATATTATATATATCTATATATATATTTAAAATATATAATATATATATATATATATATATATAATATATATATAATTATATATATAAAATGTTCAGAAAAATTTCTGAGGTCGGAAGTATTTGAAAAACTTGGGTCACGGAATGAACCGCGTGAAAGATTTGAAAAATCTCGACGTTTCGGCTCCTTTTGCGAAGCCATTTTCAGGAGAATTAGAAGGGAAATAATTCAGAATCGTGGCCTCAATCTGCCTACTCCACGAATCGAATTAGGAGGAATCGGAAACAAATACGATTGCGTGGTCTCAACCTGCCTACTCCACTAACCGTACTGCTTCCTGTCAACTCTTAAGTCTCAACCTGCCTACTCTATCAGAGTCAACTGACGGGCCGATGTCGTCGCGTGGCCGTATTTATAGGGGTGGGGGGCGGTTACTCACGCTCATCCGTGCGGGATGCACTCTGATTGGGCGTTACATGCGCGACAACTGAGAAGGGGTTTCCATGCTGATGGGAGTCTGTGACTGTCATCTCTGGTGCTTCAAACAATATTGGACGTTTTTCTATTTCTACAGCTTTCACGGAAAATTCGGGATTTGAAAGATCGGACGGGAGCAATAGTTCTTTGTAGTGAGGGAAATCGATAATGTGGCCTGTATTGGGTGTGATGTTGGGAAAGGCGCGTTTGGAGATATCTGAGTGTCTTACTGAAAGTGAATGTGTTCTTTGGCACGGACCTGAATTCGTCGGTTTCGTTTGTCCTATATAAGAACGAGGACAATTGGAACAGGGAATCTCATAAACACCGTGATTTTCGTTGGGAATTTTATCCTTTGGACCGGGTCTGACCAGATGGGAGAGTTTTTGTTGAGTGCATGAAATATTGTTTTGATGTTCGTGTTTTTGAGAGATCTTGCGATCTTATCTGTTACTCCTTTGATGTAAGGAAGAAATAATTTAGGTGTAGATTCTTGTTCAGAGGGATTGGAAGGAGGTAGAGGTGGGGTGATGTTTGTGTGTTTGCGTATGTTCTTGTTGATTTGATATGTGTTGTAACCGTTTCTGTAATAATATATGCCTTCACTTTTCCACGTCCATCCAATCCTATGGATTCACTTTCGATCGCCTATCCAACTCCAAGGCACAACATCTTTCCGACCAAAAGACCCTAACCCAGAAAAATAAACTAGCCAAACTCATTTAATTCCCAAAAACCACAAAAATCATCTTCATCTTATACCTCCTCCATTGTTCACAATTATTCTGACACCCCAATTTCCGAGATCGCGACAAAAGCACTCTCGAAAGGTTTCAACTATTCCATCACACCTAAATCCATCCCCATAGAAACTATTATCTCCCAAACAGAAGAAGCAATTTCCCATCTTCCAACAGATCAAGCGGAAACTGCCAGGCATGACATCGCCAAAATTCTTCGTACAAGTCGGCCACCCCGTCCCAACCTCACTTTTTCTGAGAGGCAATCTCTCAAAGAACTTTACAATAACCAAAATCTAGTCGTCCTCCCAGCCGATAAAGGCAATGCCACTGTCATTCTTAACACTTCTTCTTACCTCGATAAAATGTCCAATCTTCTAGACACCCCCGACTATAAGCGTATCCCTCATGACCCGACAACATACCTGGAGAAAACCACAAAATCTCGTATCAACCAATCGAATCTCCCACCTGAAATAAAAAAGTCTCTAATCCCAAGAGAAAAATCTTCAAGAACCCCTCGAATTTATGGTCTACCCAAAGTTCACAAGCCTAATATTCCACTTCGACCCATTGTCAGCGCTTACAATTGTCCAACACATCCTCTTGCGAAATATCTCGCCAAAACCCTTCAACCCCTTGCCGAACAAACCCAGTCATACGTCAAAAACTCTTTTCACTTCATAGAACTCCTCAAAAGTATTGATATTACCCCAACAGATCTCCTTGTTAGTTTTGATATTGTCTCCTTATTTACAAATATCCCCATTGAAGAAACACTTTCCATCCTAGACAAGAAACATCAAATATCCCCAGACAACCTATCCCTGATCAAACACTGCATGGCCAACACTTACTTCATCTTTCAAGGCAATTTCTTCAGACAAATTAAGAGAGCCCCAATGGGATCCCCTCTCTCCCCCGTCAATAGCCAACATTTTCATGGAACATTTCGAAACGGCCAAGCTCTCTCGTCATATCGACCCTTAAACCATCAAATGCTGGCTATCGTTTTGTAGACGATGTCTTTGCGATCTGGCCCCATGGCGGAGACTCGTTGCTCCACTTCTTGAATCATTTGAATCGGCAATACATCCAAGTATCCATATTCCACCATGGAAGTGGAAAACGAATGGGTCTCTGCCATTCCTCGATGTCATGGTCAAAAAACTACTCCATCCCAAAGGCTTCTCCCTATTCATTTTATCGTAAACCCACCCATACAAACCGTTATCTGAACGCCCAAGTCTCACCACAGCCCTTCTCAACTTAACTCTGTAGTAATACCTAATCCACCGCTCCATTCGACTATCTGACGACGAACACCGTGAAATCCAGAACTCAAATACTCTAAAACATATATTATTACAGAACCGTTACAAACACATATCAAATCAACAAGAACATACGCAAACACACAAACATCACCCCACCTCTACCTCCTTCCAATTCCCTCTGAACAAGAATCTACAACCTAAATTATTTCTTTCTTACATCAAAAGGAGTAACAGATATTAGATTGCAAGATCTCTTCAAAAACACGAACATCAAAACAATATTCACCACTCAACAAAAACTCTCCACTCTGGTCAGACCCGTCAAAGATAAAATTCCCAACGAAAATCACGGTGTTTAATGAGATTCCCTGTTCCAATGTGTCCTCGTTCTTATACTAGGACAACCAACACGACGAATTCAGGTCCGTGCCAAAGAACCATTCACTTTCAGTAAGACGACTCAGATATCTCCAACGCCCTTTCCCAAACATCACACCCAAACAGGCCACATTATCGATTTCCCCAATACAAGAACTATTGCTCCCGTCCGATCTTTCAAATCTCGAATTTTCCGTGAAGCTGTAGAAATAGAAAACGGTCCAAAATTGTTTGAACACCAGAGATCACAGTCACAGACTCCCATCCAGCCATGGAAACCACTTCTCAGTGGTCGCCATGTAACGCCCAATCAGAGTGGCATCCCGCACTGATGAGCGTGAGTTACCCGCCCCACCCCTATAAATACGGGCACGCGAAATCGGCCCGTCAGTTGACTCTGAAGAGTAGGCAGGTTGAGACTTCAGAGTTTGACAGGAAGCAAGTACGGTTAGTGGAGTAGGCAGGTTGAGACCAACGGAATCATATTGTTTCCGATTCCTCCTAATTCGAATCGTGGAGTAGGCAAATTGAGGCCACGATTCTGAATTATTCCCCTTCTAATTCTCCTGAAGATGGCTTCGCAAAAGGAGCCGAAACGTCGAGATTTTTCAAATCTTTCACGCGGTTCATTCCGTGAACCAAGTTTTTCATATATATAATATATATATATATATATATATTTTATATATATATTATACCTATATATATTATAAATTATATATATATGTGATATATATATATATATATATATATATATATATAATATATATATATATATATATATATATATATATATATATATATATATATATATATTTATATGTATATATATATATAGTATATATATATATATATATATATATATATATATATATATATATATATATATATATATATATATACAGGGTGTCCCGTAAATAACACGCCAGAGTGACACTGGAGATAGATTGGCTTCAGGTCAATCAGATAACATCAACATGACCTCAGTGAAAGTTTTCTGGTTTTCGAGATATTGCCACTCTTATGTTTTTTTCAAAAATCTATACTTTTTGGTCATTTTCTCGCCTGTTTTGAATATAAATAAGTTCTAACTCATAATTTTTTTTTCTTGTGCTATCATCAATATATGCTTGAGACAATCGACCTATCATTACATTAAAAACTAGCTCGCTAACCTCAAAAAAAAAATCAAGTTGTTTCAATTTAATTTAAATCCGAAAACCTTAAGTAAAGTTTGACTATTTACTGTGAAAAAATATTGTACCAGACAGAATCAGCAAATTATCTTAAAAACTAGCCTATTTAATGCTCTTTCGAAAACGGTATAACTTTTGTGTTTTTTTCTCTCAAAAGTCTAAAAATTCCAATTTCTGTCATTGAAGTCGTGCTACTTGCGAAATACACTGTGCCGCAAATTTAACGCATACATCAAATATTTCCTAAGTTTTGACTGAATATTTTCTCAGGCGGTGATCCGATTTGAATAAATTTTTCGCCAAATTGTAGCCCCGTTCTTTGAGAATATGCAATAGTTATAAGATAATCAAAAAAAAATGAATAAACTTATTGTACAGGGTGTTTGAAGAGCGACATGTTTTCTTCTTTCAAGTTTACATCCTTCTGCGGGAAATATCGGGTAGCTCAGGCAGAAAAAAAATAGACGGTGTTATAATCGCATGTCTTCTGAGGAATTTGTTCTTTCAGTCGTCTTTTTATTTCGAGCCACTCGAAAGATATTCATGTTTTTATAACCGCTCACACTTTTCGAACGAAATTTTTTAAAACTTTTTTGTTAATTTGCGAAGAAGTCTGTGTATACAAAATTTCTTCACAAGTAGAAACTGTGTTTATTTGGTTTTGTATGTCTCTCCATTCTACAAGCCCCTTCCGAATCTTTTCAAAATTACCGAACTACCTGACTACCAGTTTAGAATGGGTTTTTCCTACTTTACTACTTTGTACTCATCCTTCTATTTACCCTTTCTACACAATTTGTCATTTATTTATTTCTTGTATTCGATATAACGGAGAAACCTATTTATTAGTTAGCATCAAGCATCTGAAGAAGATGAAGTTTCACGGAAACGAGGATCATGCGTTATTTTACTTTGTGTATATAAATAAATATGTATATTGTTTTTATAAACTATTGTTTTGATATTTTTATTAATTTACATCATGTATTGGCCCAATCAATTCAAAATAAATAAATAAACAAAGTTGTCAACTTTTAATGAAATTTGGATACACAGTCTTCTTCGCAAATTAACAAAAAAGTTTAAAAAAGGTTCGTGTGAAAGTGTGAGCGGTTATAAAAACATGAATATCTTTCAAGTGGCTCGAGATAAAAAGACGATTGAAAGAACAAATTTCTCAGAAGACATGCGATTATAACACCGTCTATTTTTTTTCTGCCTGAGCTACCCGATATTGCCCGCAGAAGGATGTAAACTTGGACGAAGAAAACATGTCGCTATTCAAACACCCTGTCCAATAAGTTTATTCATTTTTTTTTTGATCATCTTATAACTATTGCATTTTCTCAAAGAACGGAGCTACAATTTGGTGAAAAATTTATTCAAATCGGATCACCGCCTGAGAAAATATTCAGTCAAAACTTAGGAAATATTTAATGTATGCGTTAAATTTGCGGCACAGTGTATTTTGCAAGTAGCACGACTTCAATGACAAAAATTGGAATTTTTAGACTTTTGAAAGAAAAAAACCACAAATTTTATACCGTTTTCGAAAGAGCATTAAATAGGCTAGTTTTTAAGATAATTTGCTGATTCTGTCTGGTACAATATTTTTTCACAGTAAATAGTCAAACTTTACTTAAGGTTTTCGGATTTAAATCAAATTGAAACAACTTGATTTTTTTTTGAGGTTAGCGAGCTAGTTTTTAATGAAATGATAGGTCGATTTTCTCAAAAAATTGATGATAGCACAAGACAAAAAAAACATGAGTTAAAACTTATTTATATTCAAAACAGGCTAGAAAATGACCAAAAAGTATAGATTTTTGAAAAAAACATAAGAGTGGCAATATCTCGAAAACCAGAAAACTTTTATTGATGTCATGTTGATGTTATCTGATTGACCTGAAGCCAATCTACCTCCAGTGTCACTCTGGCGTGTTATTTATGGGACACCCTGTATATATATATATATATATATATATATATATATATATATATATATATATATATATATATATATATATATTCGAATTGTTGTTGCCTGTGATCTATTTTAATCTTTGATAATTATTAGCAATAACAGGCTGGTTGAATCTTAAAAAACTCAATTTTATCAAAAAGTTGACGCCTCACCACGACATTCGAAATTGAAATTTCTTTGACATTTATTGATATATATATATATATATATATATATATACTATATATATATATATATATATATATATATATATATATATAATTATTTATTCGAATTATTGTTGCCTGTGAACTATTTCTAATCTCTTGATAATTATTAGCAATAACAGGCTTGTTGAATCTTAAAAAACTCGATTTTATAGAAAAGTTGACGTTTCGCCACGACATTCGTGGCTTTATCAAAACTTTTGAAAAAATTGAAATTTCTTTGACATTTATTGATTTGAAAAATTTGAATAGAAACATACTACTATGTTTCACTAAAATTTTTTCGGCTGTGGCCGTTCTTCGTTATTTATTACGTGCTATTCAGTCCAATATTAACATTCAAATTTGTTATTATTAGATGGTAAGGGAAACCACAGAAACCTTTACCCACGTAATGTTCGAAATAGGTTCAAATTATTTAAGATTCAACAAGCCTGTTATTGCTGATAATTATCAAGAGATTATTATATATATATATATATATATATATATATATATATATATATATATATATATATATATATATATATATATATATATATATATATATATATATATATATATATATATATATATATATATATATATATATATATATATATATATATATATATATATATATATATATATATATATATATTTATAAATATATATTTATATATATATATATATATATATATATATATATATATATATATATATATATATATATATATATATATATATATATATATATATAAATAGATATATTTATTAATATATTTGCACACAAAATATATCTACATCTCAGCCAAATACAAATGTAATAACTATTCTAGTTTTTTGCACCTAAATGTAAAACACTTGTATGTGCAAATTTCGGCTAACATATATATGTCCAATTACATCTGGATATAGGAAACAGATAAAAATAAAGAAAAAGTAGAAACGTTAAAATAAAAAACACTTGGCTTATGTTTCACAATATAACAAAAAATATTCAGATACTGTATTCAGCAGTAACGAAAAGTCGACATGTTTCGGGTTATGAACTCATTATCAAGACTGATTACAGGAGAGTAATACATCCTATTTTATAAAACAAGGATACAGATAAATTCTAAAAACTTAAAATAGATTCTACTAAAAAATTCCAAAACGAAATAAAATCATTCATTAAGGATAATAAAATCCTATTTTCAGATATTAACACTTTTTTCTTAACTTCCATGAACCCTCGCACCCCGGTTTTATATACTTTACTAAAAATACATAAAATTGATTGCCCGATGCGTCCAATAGTATCTTATATTAACGCTCCTGCGTATAAATTATGTCAGTATTTGAATAAGAAATTACCCACCTTAATTCAATTCAATCCGGAGTATAGCATTAAAAATTCTATTCAATTAGTTAATCATCATAAGAATATCAAAATTCTTTCAAATGCTAAATTAATTTCATTTGACGTTATCATTTTATTTCCTTCCACGCCAACTCAAGAAGCTAAAAATATTGTTAAGCGATATCTAGAGATGAACCCAAATTTAACAACTCAAGCAGTCAACGAAACAATGTCTGCCTTAAACTTGTGTTTGAAACAGAGTTATTTCAAATTTAATAATATAATATACAAACAAGAAGACGAATTGCCCATGGGACCACCGTTATCGCCTTTGTTGAGTGAAATTTTCATGAATGAATACCTAACTTAGAAGAAACAATTTTCAATGCTGATAATAATTGAATTACTAACGTTTCATTATGAAGGCGTTATGTAAATGATATTTTTTGTATTTGGACCTTTCCTTAAATATATAAACACTTTCTACAACTCGATTCAATTTACAAAAGAAGAAGAGAACGAAAACGGTACCTTGAATCTCTTAGACGTTCAGATTGCTAGGAATTTGAATTCTCTTACTTTCAACATTTATAGAAAACCAACTTTCACAGATATTTTCATTCACAGCGACAGTAACCAACACATTAAAATAAAACTTAGTGCTTTTCATTCGTTTTACATAGGTTGTTCACGACTCCATTATCGGAAACAAATCTTCAAACTGAAGTTAATTCAATTAAATTATTAGCCACCAATAACGGTTACAATGAAAGTCTTATCGGCAAGCTCATTGGGAAAAAACTTATAAAGTATCTGTTGCATTCAATATACCCCACGCAAACTATTAATGAAGAACAAAAATACCTCCCGATAAATTATGTGCCTAATTTGAGTAGCAAAATTTGTAACAGACAATCGAGAAATAACGTTAAAACAATTTGTACAAATAAAAGAAACTTGAAGTCACTCTTGGTCAATAATAAAGAAAAATCTAACATCGGAGATAACAGTGGTGTTTACAAAATATTTTGCGACGAATGTCCTGCTTTCTATATTGGACAGACAGGAAGGAATATAACGCAGGAGCGTTAATATAAGATACTATTGGACGCATCGGGCCATCAATTTTATGTATTTTTGGTAAAGTATATAAAACCGGGGTGCGAGGGTTCATGGAAGTTAAGAAAAAAGTGTTAATATCTGAAAATAGGATTTTATTATCCTCAATGAATGATTTTATTTCGTTTTGGAATTTTTTAGTAGGATCTATTTTAAGTTTTGAGAATTTATCTGTATTTGCTTCTCTAAACATTGTATAAAATTCAATCACTTCCTGGATTTCAACAAAACCAAATTGTTACATTCAGGTAACAAAGGAAAGCGCCTTGACCTTCTTGAAATTCTCGAAATAAGTTCCGCCCATAATAGTCAATTACCCCTTGTAAACGAACAAATTGATGTTCAGGTATCACCTTTGCTTTTGCCCGTTTTATAAAATAGGATGTATTACTCTCCTGTAGTCAGTCTTGATAATGAGTTCATAACTCGAAACATGTTGACTTTTCGTTACTGCTAAATACAGTATCTAAATATTTTTTAACATTGTGAAACATAAGACATGTGTTTTTTATTTTAAAGTTTATACTTTATTCTTTATGATGTTTCACCAAGTGATGTGCGAGAATTCAATCTCAGTTAATAGATAAAAATAAACCTAACATTAATGAGTACACAATAAGCATATATTCACGAATTACAAAAGTGTTTACTTATTGCATAGCAATGCTTCAAACTTATTATAGTTTGAACAAATATATTTTTTAAATTTTTTATTGAAAACACTTACAGTGCCCAATGTTCTTTTTTTTAAAGGGGATGATGGGACACAGGCGACTGTTCGCCTGTGTTCCATCATCTATCCTCATGGGTTCGTAAACTTAGTACATATACCCAGATACACGTAGAATCTTCGTCAAATTGTAATGGGACAATAACAAACACCCAAGGACACGGTGGGAATCGAACCCACCAACTCCGTCAACGAAGACGGCATAGCGTTACCTATACCGATCCGCCACGGAGGCTCCCCCAATGTTCTTATTTCTAGGGGCGGCATATTGAAAACTTTTGGTGCAATATATGCAACAAATCTTTGAGAGGAGTTTTTCCTCAACTGTGGAATTAATACCTCGATATGGTTTTTTGCTCTAGTGTTATAAGAATGAGGTATTTCCTGGAGATGATGACCATTTTTAAAGAAGAATGTCGAAATTGTTAAGGAATAAAGATATCTGTCATTTAAAATATTTTAATCATACAAAAAACAGTTAGAAAGTACCTATCTCTACTGAACATAATTTTTGGTATATAATTTTGCACTATATTTAGTTGATGTAATGTGTTGTCATATATTCTACCCCATACTAGTATGTCATATCTTACAAGCGACTCTATAAGTGCATTATATATAATCAACAGTTGTTTTTCATTTAGAATACCACGGATATGGTACATTTTGTATAATAAGCTTATGGATTTTTTAACTAGCTCAATAACATGCTGATCCCATCTAAGATACTTATCAATGGTAACACCTAAATACTTGATATGATCACATTCTGTTATAAGTTGAATAAAGTTCTCAAATTCCAGATTATGGTAATAAGGTCTGTTATAATTTGTGATAGAGAAGGCTAAGTATTTTGTTTTTTTTGTATTAAGTTAGAGTTTATTAAAATCAAGCCACTTTTTAACATCTTGGATACCTTTTGTAGCTCTTTCTTTAACACCTTCCCAAGAGTCATCTTCAAAAATCAGCACAGTGTCATCTGCATATGAGATTATGGATACATTTGTATTCAGACATAGCAGTGAATTTATGCTATATTACCGACAATACCATGGGATCTTCACTCTCTTAAATACCTAAATAATATATTTACAGCAGGTTATTGTTTGATTAACTTCATTTGGGCTTAACTAATTTTTTCATAAAAATTTCCGTAAGCTTTCCTTTATCTTTTCTACAATTATTGCTTTCTTTAGAAGATTACGTTTCTGTGACTCTGCACCTCATCCGATAAATGATTTATCAAGCATTACTTCTTAATTTGGGACAAATTGTTAAGAAATATATGGGCATCATTCTTTTATAACGTGACTTCAGTAATGAACCTGTTCTGTCAACAGTTCAAACTGGTAGTAAGTCATAATATCCAAATGATTTACTGGATCGTGAACCACACCCTTCGGTTGCTTCGCACCACCTCCAAGGTGGTGGCTATCCCGCGCGCGCGCCTAATAGGTCGGGCCGTAAAGCACTGACATAATTTGTGGAAAGCTGGAAAGCTGTTGATCAATCTATTATGTCTTAGCAAAGAAACATGATATTATCCGCAAAGATGCCACAGCCGCGAGAACAGGTCTGGAATTCAGGGTTAGGTAAGCCACGTATCGACTGCCATAACGAAGAAGTAACTATTAATTTCTTCTTAATCATTATTTCCGTTGAATGCATCATATGAGTAACACTTCAATTTCAAACATTTAATGCAAACCTACTGATAATATTGAAAAACTATGGTAATTCTTTCAAATGTTTGAAAAAAAAAATTCTTCAGAGAATTTGCAATATGTACCTACTCATAATGTTCATCTAAATTTAAGATACCTAGATCCATTGAATTTTGAAATTGAGATATAGAAAATAATGACTCTTGATACGTTTTTTCGAAATCATTATTTGAATTTTTCTACAGATTTTTACCTAGAAGCAGTGCCTGCTTAGCACTGGTAGGTATGGAGATAATTCACTATATAGGTGCATTAAATACAGCAATATCTAAACTAGACAAATATCCACTCTAAAAACATAACATGAACAACATATAAAAATAGAAGACGAATAAAATAAAAAGAAAAATTATTCGATAATTTAACAATACAAAAAAAAAACATTCACTCAATAATTCATTATAAAAATACCAAGTTAATTCATTTTTATTCTTTTAATGAATTTGACAAGTTTATCTGATCCCTTAATAAAGCTGGGTAGCTGATTATAAATCGAGAGTGCTCTCATATCCATACTGAAATCTCAGACTGCTCTACTACTTTTTATCTAGTTTTGAGTATAATTGTGCAATACAAAGAGATACAGAAGGTGAACAAAATAATAATAATAATAATAAAAATATAGTTTATTTCCAGAATCATTATCATACAGATACAATAATGAAATGAAAACAAGTTAAAAGAACATCTTAAATTGAGGCCGAGATATTGTTCTCACTCAGTGTTACAAATGATCATAAGTTCCTCAAACGAGTATGGTTATATGAAGTGAAATATTGCCTTCTGAAATGAGTGGTATACAGACAACCTTCTAATACTTATTGGGAGAAGGTTATACAGTTTCATCGCCATAATATATAACGTGTATATGCTATGCTCAGAAACGACCTCTACAGGATGCCATACAATTCATATTTAACATTGTTCTTATAGCTTGTTTCTAAATCATAAATAAATGCTCAACTTGTGAACAGGGACCTCAAGAAAAATGCCGTATGATAAAGGAGACTGAAAGTTATTAAAATAGTTGGTTCTTAATGTGCTAACATCAACTCATTCATTATAGCCTTCACACTGAATTAAGTTTTGATATTAATGTATAGGTATCACAGTGTTGACCCCAATTCAGATTTTTATCCACTATAATACCTAGGAGCTTTTTACTTGAGCTGGTTAGTATATACTACTAGGTATCTTTTACGTTGATAGATTTAGGATATATCATATTTGATTTTATATTGGAAAATATACCATAATGGTTTTACCTGTATTTAGAATTAATGAATTTGATATGCACCATCCATTAGACATCTGGCCTTTATTCGTAGAAATTTAATATTATGGGACGATATCAACACATAAGTATCATTCGCATATAGGTATGCATTCATTTTCAATTGCAGGTGGGTCCGTATTTGAAAATTGTCTGACTCCTCCTCTCAAACATCAGGGACATTCGACTAATTGGCAACCCTTTCCAGAGCATCCGGTAGTTCGTCTTCATCAAAAATGAATAGTATTGGTTCCAAGATAGTACCCTGAATTACCCCGGCTAGTAAGGCTTCTTCTGCAGTTCGAATCTTCTCACCATTTATGTATAGAACAACCATTTTGTATTATTATCAGTCATGTTGATACAATTATTATATTATTACGTTCTCTTTTTTGAGTGCTCAATGCCAAATCTTCTAATCGTTTTGGTTTTTTATAATTATCTAAATAGTTATCACTGTATCTAGAGAGTACAAACAATAAATCAAGTTCAGCTTTGGCTGAACTTCATCTGCATTTTCAATCGCCGATTTTTCTTGACATTTACTGTCTTGAATGGATAAGCGTTATATAATTCAATTGTGAAACGTCCTACATTTCATTAATATTATTTTCAGACATCAAATATAAATCAGGCCAGATAATACTCACCAAAAAGTTTTCTTCCATATAGCGCCTAATGCGCTTTCTGTTGTGAATTTCTGACCTGAATGATCAGACAAGTGTTCATCTATGATTGTGGTCTTTCCATCAATGTTAGTGATGATATTATCAACGCATGATGAGGTGGTAGTTATTTCTCTTGCAGGTTAATTTTTTGTTATTTTCAAGTTGTATGTACCTAACTATCTGAAATTCCAAGAAATGTCCTGCAATCATTAGGATAATGTAATAATAGCCTTTTCAATAGCTTACTAGCTATACAGTAAAGAAAAACATAAAGTAAGTAGAAAACTTAGTGAAAAACGGTAATATATATTGTGCTCTGTGTTCTAATACTGCTTGCATCAATGTCTTAGCAGCTATTCCTTTTCTTTTAGATAAGTAAGCAAATTCAATACCTAATTGAGCTTATCCTAACTCATTGATGGATGCATCCATTAACAAGACTAGAAATAACTTGGTATTGAATTGAGCAAAATAATGTTTTTAGGTCAAATACCATTCAGTTATTATACGACTTTTGTCATACATACACAAACAATTGCATCGAAATTTTAAAATTAGGTGCTTCTTTCCTTACTGAATTTCTTCTGAGTCTTATAATTCAAACAAATAATTTGAATGTTGAAATAAGACCTATAGGAATATATATTACTAAACAATGAAAAAAAATCCGAATTATATATATATATATATATATATATATATATATATATATATATATATATATATATAAATATTTATATATATATATATATATATATATATATATATATATTTCTATATATAATTAAATATATAATATATATATATATATATATATATATATATATATATATATATATATATATTTATTCGAATTGTTGTTGCCTGTGATCTATTTTTAATCTCTTGATAATTATTAGCAATAACAGGCTGGTTGAATCTTAAAAAACTCGATTTTATTAAAGAGTTGACGTTTTACTTCGATATTCTTAATTGAAATTTCTTTGATATTTATTGATGTGAAAAAATTGAAAAAAAGGCTGCTTAGTCTTGCTAGTTATTTATTATATACTATTCAGTCTAATATTAACATTCAAAAATGTTATGATTAGAAGGTAAGGGAAACCAAAGAAACCCTTACCTACGTAATGTTTGAAAATAACAATAATAGGGTATTATTTATCTAACAACAAAGAAATGAGTCATGGGAAAACATTAAAGATGTGGAGTAAAATTAATTTTACTCCACATCTTTAATGTTTTCCCATGACTCATTTCTTTGTTGTTAGATAAATAATACCCTATTATTGTTATTTTCAAACATTACGTAGGTAAGGGTTTCTTTGGTTTCCCTTACCTTCTAATCATAACATTTTTGAATGTTAATATTAGACTGAATAGTATATAATAAATAACTAGCAAGACTAAGCAGCCTTTTTTTCAATTTTTTCACATCAATAAATATCAAAGAAATTTCAATTAAGAATATCGAAGTAAAACGTCAACTCTTTAATAAAATCGAGTTTTTTAAGATTCAACCAGCCTGTTATTGCTAATAATTATCAAGAGATTATATATATATATATATATATATATATATATATATATATATATATATATATATATATATATATATATATATCTACGTCGTTCCCTCTAAAAAAAAAACCTTCAATCAAGTACGTTATAGCACACACAGTATTATTTGAGGAATAACACCTGAAGTTGATTCCCCCTAAAACAAGCTTCAAGTAACTAGGTTATGAGACACAGAGTATTATTTCAAGTATAACTCATGATGTCAAGTTCTATAATAAAATCTGCAAATAACTACGGTATGCCATACAGAGTATTATATTTTAAAAATAACTTTTGAAGTCGATTCCCATTGAAAGAAGTGATTATTATTTTTAAAATAACTCTTGATCTCGACTTTCGTTCAAGAAATCTTGAAGTTACAACGGTATCGAACACAGAGTAACATATGAAAATAACTTCTTCAGTTGATTATCTGTGAAAAAAATCTTCAAATAACACCGGTTTACATATATATATATATATATATATATATATATATATATATATATATATATATATATATATATATATATATATATATATATATATATATGAAAAAAGTTATGCTAGCAGCCATTGAAATTCATTTTGAATCTTTGATTCTCATCAGAACGACGTAGGCAAGGATTCAGGTCTGAGGTTAAGAGGAAGGCATGAAGCGCCTCCGTAGCGAAGTTTAATCAAATTTCCCAAATCGGAGAGTCTGAACGGAAGCCGCAAATGTGCGACCTACTTTAACAGCAGAGGATTTCGTTTGTTTGTTTCCATCTTCAAGTTTGGTACTTGGTTATATCGATCTGATGAGAACCAATTAGCCCGAAACACGTCCCAACAGCTGCTTTCATATACTCTGATCAATAACTGGTTTCTTTAATTTAATACCTCCTCGCAAAATATTCGCTTCACTGTATTCCATATATATATATATATATATATATATATATATATATATATATATATATATATATATATATATATATATATATATATATATATATATATATATATATATATGATAATCATTAGCAATAACAGGCTTGTTGAATCTTAAAAAACTCGATTTTATTAAAAAGTTGACGTTTCGCCACGACATTCGTGGCTTTATCAAAACTCTTTGAAAAAATTGAAATTTCTTTGACATTTATTGATTTGAAATATTTGTTTCACTAAAATTTTTCGGCTGTGGCCGTTCTTTGTTATTTATTACGTGCTATTCAGTCCAATATTAACATTCAAATTTGTTATTATTAGATGGTAAGGGAAACCACAGAAACTTTTACCCACGTAATGTTCGAAATAGGTCCAAATTATTTTGATTTTGAAGAGTCAAAGAATAATAATAATAGGGTACTATTTATCTTTTTTCAAAAATTTCTCATTGCGGCTGTGGCCGTCTTCAGTTATTAATTACGTGCTATTCAGTCCAATATCAACAGACAGGTCCGTTGATATTAGATGGGAAGGGAACCACAGAAACCTTCACCCACGTAATGTACAAAATAGGTTTAAAATATTTGATTGTTGTCTTTAAAAAAAAAGAAGACATTACTTGCGATTTTGGAGTATTGTTCTAAACTATACTTTCTTTCTAGAAAAATTGAAAATTCTAGATGTTTAGATTTTGTCTAAGAAGATGAGTTGTGGTTAGAGTTTGTTTGTTGAATTATTTTGTTTTGACTTATATTGTTTCTTAGAAAAATTAAAGAATTAAATCTGCGTATATTGAACTCAAATGTTTGATATCTGTTCTATCATTTACGACTTCATTTAAATTTTTTTGAATATGTAACATTTCTAAAATTTCTCTGCGTTTTTGATCTTTTTCTATTTCTAAAATTTTTGTGCTATTAAAGTTGAAAGTATGATTCTCATTGTTTTTATGTTTTATTAGTGCTGTGGTTTGTGTTCTGGTATATTTGTGTGCTTTTAATCTTTCTTGTAAATTTTGAAAAGTTTGTCCTATATATGATTTATTACAATTATTACAGGGTATACTATAAACAACATGAGATTTTTGCAGAAGAGTTGTTTTACTTTTTAATTTAGAATATATTTGTTTAATTTGATTTTGTGCGGTGTGGGCTACTTTAATATCGTGTGGATTTAAAATTTGAGAAATTTTATTACTTAAATGAGGAATATATGGAAGAGGAATATATTTTTTGTTAATATTTTCTTTTTTTGATGTTTCTAATGTGTTGTACAGTTTATGAATTCTATTTTTAGTGATTTTCTGTATAAGTTTTATTGGGTAATCGTTTTTTATGAGTAATTTATGGACGTCTTGTAATGTTTCATGTCTGTGTGTAGGTGAAGTAAGTTTAAGTGCTTTGTCTATATATCCGATTATTAAACTCTTTTTTTGTGACAAATGATGTGTACTGTTGTAGTTCAATGTTCTTTGTGAAAAAATTTTTTTTCTGTGCCATTTTGTGATTATTTCATTGTTTTTGTGTATGAGAGTAATATCAAGAAAATTTAATGTATTGTTCGTTTCTTTTTCTAGAGTAAATTGTAATTTTCTATTAAAGTCGTTGAATTTTTTGAGAATATCACCAATAAAATCTTCTGATGTTATTATAAGGCAATCATCAACATACCTTTTGAAAGTTATAATTCGTTCATTCGAATTATTTAATACGTTTTCTTCTAAATAATCTAAAACCAACTGAGCTATAACACTGAAAATAGGACTTCCCATTGCTACACCATCAATTTGTTGGTAGAAGTTATTTTCATATTGAAAATAGTTTGTACCAAGAGCAAATTGAATTGCTTCTATAAAATCGGTTTTAGGAATATTTGTATAATTTTTGATAATATTCCATTTGTCATTAATTATTATTGGAACCAAAGAATTTGCAATAACAGCAATAACAGCCTGCTATTGCTAATAATTATCAAGAGATTAGAAATAGTTCACAGGCAACAACAATTCGAATAAATAATTAAATATTGCAAGCTGAAAATATGGCAATGATCCCAAACTTTTTCAAGAATGTGGAACAACAGCACGGGCAACAAGCAGTTATTATTTTGAAAAATATTTGTTCACTCAACAAGAAGATTACCAATCTGAAGTCAAGAAGAATTTTTTTACTGCGTTGCAAGCATGAAAATGTGTGTCCTACATTCCTTAAGCTGAGAGTTTCTAACATTGTTCTGGACTGTGAGTACCTTTTTAGAAGATTTGAAATTCTAAATAAAAATTTCATTGAAAAAACACTCAATTTGATAATTACCGACACTGTTAGAACTATCAACATTTTGACGAAACGAATAAATACTCTAACAAACACATTACAACAAATACTTCCTAATGAAATGTTACTTAATTTTTTACAACATGAAGAAATTAAAAACAATAATCTAAGTAAAATCAATAAAAACAGACACATCAAAAAATTGAACAAACTAATATCTAACCAATCGCCACAACCAATAGTAGAGGCAACATCACATGAAAATAATGTTATTAATACCACTACCACTGTTTTACCTTTTTTCGTCGAAGAAACATTAAATTTAGACCCCAAACACTCTATAGAAATTAATAATATCAAACAAATACCAATCAATAATATTATAGCTAACATAGAAAAAGTTATTTCAAATTTATGTCCTGAAAATCAAAATTCCATTAGACGAAAAGTAGCACAAACTATAAAAACTCACCACAATAAATACAAAAATGAACAACAAACATTACATAATACACAAACTATCAAAAACTTATATCAAACCAAACAATTCATTAAATCTAATCCACAACTAACAATTACTAAATCAGACAAAGGAAACAAAACAGTTATACTAGAAACAAATACATACAAACAAAAAATTTCTGCAATGCTTAGTGATTCTTCTACATATAAACAAATTAAAAAAGATTTAACTAAGACTCTGCAGAGTGAAAGTAACAAATTGTTTAAAACATGGCAAAAAAAAAATTTCATTTCTCCACAAAAATCAAAAGAATTAATTCGACACAACAGCCTTTCACCTAAATTTTATGGTCTTCCTAAAATACATAAAGAAAACATACCATTAAGACCTATCGTCTCTTATATTCAATCACCTCTATATAATCTTTCTAAATTTCTTTCTTCAATATTAAAAAATATAGTAAATCAAAATCCTTATTATATCAAAAATTCTATCGATCTAGTAGACCATCTTAAAACTTTGAAAATACCTAACAATTACAAATTTTTCTCATTAGATGTTGTTTCTCTTTATACCAATATTCCAAATTCTTTAGTTCCAATAATAATTAATGACAAATGGAATATTATCAAAAATTATACAAATATTCCTAAAACCGATTTTATAGAAGCAATTCAATTTGCTCTTGGTACAAACTATTTTCAATATGAAAATAACTTCTACCAACAAATTGATGGTGTAGCAATGGGAAGTCCTATTTCCAGTGTTATAGCTCAATTGGTTTTAGAATATTTAGAAGAAAACGTATTAAATAATTCGAATGAACGAATTATAAATTTCAAAAGGTATGTTGATGATTGCCTTATAATAACATCAGAAGATTTTATTGGTGATATTCTCAAAAAATTCAACGACTTTAATAGAAAATTACAATTTACTCTAGAAAAAGAAACGAACAATACATTAAATTTTCTTGATATTACTCTCATACACAAAAACAATGAAATAATCACAAAATGGCATAGAAAAGAAATTTTATCACAAAGAACATTGAACTACAAAAGTACACATCATTTGTCACAAAAAAAGAGTTTAATAATCGGATATATAGACAAAGCACTTAAACTTACTTCACCTACACACAGACATGAAACATTACAAGACGTCCATAAATTACTCATAAAAAACGATTACCCAATAAAACTTATACAGAAAATCACTAAAAATAGAATTCATAAACTGTACAACACATTAGAAACATCAAAAAAAGAAAATATTAACAAAAAATATATTCCTCTTTCATATATTCCTCATTTAAGTAATAAAATTTCTCAAATTTTAAATCCACACGATATTAAAGTAGCCCACACCGCACAAAATCAAATTAAACAAATATATTCTAAATTAAAAAGTAAAACACCTCTTCTGCAAAAATCTCATGTTGTTTATAGTATACCCTGTAATAATTGTAATAAATCATATATAGGACAAACTTTTCAAAATTTAGAAGAAAGATTAAAAGCACACAAATATACCAGAACACTAACCACAGCACTAATAAAACATAAAAACAATGAGAATCATACTTTCAACTTTAATAGCACAAAAATTTTAGAAATAGAAAAAAATCAAAAACGCAGAGAAATTTTAGAAATGTTACATATTCAAAAAAATTTAAATGAAGTCGTAAATGATAGAACAGATATCAAACATTTGAGTTCAATATACGCAGATTTAATTCTTCAATTTTTCTAAGAAACAATATAAATCAAAACAAAATAATTCAACAAACAAACTCTAACCACAACTCATCTTCTTAGACAAAATCTAAACATCTAGAATTTTCAATTTTTCTAGAAAGAAAGTATAGTTTAGAACATGTGATCTCCAAAATCGCAAGTAATGTCTTCTTTTTTTTTAAAAGACAACAATCAAATATTTTAAACCTATTTTGTACATTACGTGGGTGAAGGTTTCTGTGGTTCCCTTCCCATCTAATATCAACGGACCTGTCTGTTGATATTGGACTGAATAGCACGTAATTAATAACTGAAGACGGCCCCAGCCGCAATGAGAAATTTTTGAAAAAAGATAAATAGTACCCTATTATTATTATTCTTTGACTCTTCAAAATCAAAATAATTTGGACCTATTTCGAACATTACGTGGGTAAAGGTTTCTGTGGTTTCCCTTACCATCTAATAATAACAAATTTGAATGTTAATATTGGACTGAATAGCACGTAATAAATAACAAAGAACGGCCACAGCCGAAAAATTTTAGTGAAACAAATATTTCAAATCAATAAATGTCAAAGAAATTTCAATTTTTTCAAAGAGTTTTGATAAAGCCACGAATGTCGTGGCGAAACGTCAATTTTTTAATAAAATCGAGTTTTTTAAGATTCAACAAGCCTGTTATTGCTAATAATTATCAAGAGATTAGAAATAGTTGTTCACAGGCAACAACAATTCGAATAAATATATATATATATATATTTATATATATATATATATATATATATATATATAAATATATATATATATATATATATATATATATATATATATATATATATACATAACATATTCTTCAAGCAAACGCTCGGTGTTATCTCTTACAAATCGTATCTCGTAGCACTGTTGGGGTGCTTTACTGTTTTATATTTAATTATTAGTAATAAATTATTAATAATATTACTTTCATGTCATCACTATGTTCAGAAGTTGTGCTTAATTCGAGACACGAGCTTAAATTTGCAGATATTGTCAGTTCAAGTTTATGAATTACAAACATTCTGAGCGAATAAAACCAATTCCAGGATACATCCCAGGATAATGCTAATCAGCAGGATTATCAGATTGAATCGTGAATTTCGACATTGCAGCGAACATCGCCTATTTTATTTTCGATTATTCCAACATTCACACAAAGTATGTGATTCTTTCGGTACGGGCGCCGGCGCATATTGGTCCCGATGACACAGAGTCGATTCAATGCGGGGTCGTGGGATGCTCACCTCCTGGTTGCGATGGTGCGTAATGACGCTGGGGGAATTGCGATGCCATGTGGTCCATTCGAATTTCAGGGTCGAATTTGGTACGTTGAGTAGATATATTTTCAACCTGAAAGATCCGTAAAGCATGGTTTAGAGGACGATAACTACTGCTTTTTCAGAAAAGTATTCTGTAATTCAGGTTTCGAAAATTTCGAAAAAGTTCAGTAATAAATTGATGTAAAAGGAACTTTAGAATGGATTTTATTCTCAATATAACCTTTTCTTGATTAACATATATGTATATATATATATATATATATATATATATATATATATATATATATATATATATAATTATATATATATATACCTATATATATATATATATATATATATATATATATATATATATATATATATATACAGGACCGTATCCAGGGGGACGCCAGAGGGGGCTCAGCCCCCTCTGGAATTATCTAATCCCCTTCTAGAAAAGATATCAGAATTATTACAAACCAAAAATGTTTACATCTGCTTTGAAACATAAAACTAGCCTAGTTACTAACAAATTTACCCAATTGTAAAACTGACTTAAAATTATTTATTTGTGGCATCTTTAACCCGCAAAACATGTTGACGTTTTTTATCCTAAAATGAAATAGCGACAAACGAGCGGCTACCATCAGGGTTGCCAGAATTTTTCAGGGCCGTGTTGCACTTTAGACGCTAATTTGTCGCCCAAAAGCGCAACCAAGCGCAACTGTGGCTGCGAAATGTTAACGAGGAAACATTGGTAAAAAGTATTTTTCATATAAAATTCACTTATTTTAGCAGTTATTTCATACGTGTTTTGCTGCTAATTTGTAGCCCAAAATCACAATCATTATTTTTTTCGCAACTGCACGAAAAAATAGTGCACCCAACATGTTGCCTTCTTGTCCGAAAAAAAATAATAGGTACTTTCAGGACTTTTTTTTTAAATTACTATTACAATCAAAACCACGGTTATGTTACAAATATCTTTATTTTTGTATAAACTGTTCACAAAAAATCATTACATCATCATCATCTTTGTCTGTGCTTGAAGTTGTGATGGATTGGTTCTGCTACTGACACATATCAGAATTAAATTTTGCTAGGCTCAAATTATTTACAGCAAATCTCATCTATTTCCAAATGAGATCTTATAGACACAACTGAATTTGTTGTATTTTTAGTATCATTTTATCTCGGATTTTATATTTAACATTATTAATCAATGAAAATATCCTCTCCACGAATGAATTGGATGATGGTAACCTTAGAAGAGTAAATGCAATAAGAGCTAAATCTTCAAACATGAATTTGTAGGCTGCATTTTTCAAATCTATAATCTTCTTCCAGAAAGTGGCTCTATGATATAAACGTCTATAGATATATTTATTTGTTTATATTTAATGATGAAAGTACATTTTTATTTATTTAGAGTTTTTTAGGAGAAATTTTTCATTTATTATTTTTATTAGAATAAATTTTTTTATTTCTCCAAAATGTTTTTCAATTAATATTCGTTTTCTATTATACACTTCTAGGTAAAAAGACAGAAATAGATGTTTATTCCTATCTTTTTTGCACGTATATTTATTTTAGTACTATGTAAAAAACAAGCCCCCTCAAGAATTTATTCAGCCCCCTCTAGAAAGCAGTGCTGGTTTCGGGCCTGTATATATAAACATATATATATATATATATATATATATATATATATATATATATATATATATATATATATATATATATATATACTACATGATGTGGAAATTAATTATGAACAACATATTAAACATTTAGCCTTCTAGACTTTCTTCGTGAGTGTACAGAACTAAAAAAGTTGAACATTTTTACTTGAGTTATGTTGATGTGCCTTTTGGTGCTTTTTCTCACATACTTGTTAAGCGAGGATCGAACTCCTATATCGTAAGTCGCAGTTTGTAAAGAAAAAAAAACATTTGAAGAATTTTTCATTTGAATGATGGTAATACAGAATACAGAAGGCAATTGTTTGGTTAAACATTTTACAAAGTGTTAAATAAACGTACTTTTTTATATCAGTATTTTACAAATAATTGAGAATTTGTAATCTATACCTCAGCATTTACGGCATACCCAAACATTAGAAATCGACAATATGACCTAGATTTATAACATACCCTGTAAGATGCGAGGGGAGACTTCATAGAGTTCCATTTATAAGTACAATATTTTTATATTTTAAATTTAACAAATACTGCTTTGAGATTTAAAAATAATTTTTATGGAAATGAATTATTATACATAGTTACAGATCGAACGGATCATACCTATTCAACCACTAAAAATTTTTTTGCAGGTTTTCACATGAAACCTGCTTGTTGAAGAGCTTGTGATTTTGGTCCTGGGACCAAAATAGTTTTTCGTTTCATGACTTTGTTTGATGTTTGGCATCAAAAATTCAATTTCTCATATGTATATACGTATTTATATATATATATATATATATATATATATATATATATATATATATATATATATATATATATATATATATATATATATATATATATATTTATATATATATATATATATATATATATAAATATATATATATTATATATATATATATATATATATATATATATATATATATATATATATATATATATATATATATATATATATATATATATATATATATATATATATATATATATATAATATAGTATATATATATAATATATATATATATATATAATATATATATATGTATATATTATATATATATATATATATATATATATATATATATATATATATATATATATATAATATATATATATATATATATATATATATATATATATATATATATATATATATATTATATATATATATATATATATATATATATATATATATATATATATATATATATATATATATATATATATATATATATATATATATATATATATATATATATATATATATATATATATATATATATATATATATATATATATATATATATATATATATTGAATAAGATTGGTTATGGAAGAATGGGTTAGAGGGATGAGCTACTGGGCAGAAAATAAATCTTGTTTACGCGATGAAGTTGGAAATCTAGATAGAAATTTGGTTTGAATTTGGAAAAAAATCATAATTGAATAAATAGATTTCTTGAACTGAATATGTTATGAAAACCTAATACAACTTGCAGAGATACAGATTTTCTGAGGTTAAAATGACCAAAATTGTTACTTTTCAAACTCTCTGCTGAGATTTTGAGACATTACCGTGGATGCGTCTTGCTTAACTACACGCACACATACTGAATATATATAATATATATATATATATATATATATATATATATATATATATATATATATATATATATATATATATATATTACCTGTATATACAATTATGTTTCATACAACTATAAGGTATTGTACTTGATGCCATCTAAATTGCAATATGTTATCAGGTGAGAAGTCTTGTTTCTCAGATTTGATTCGGCTTGTCGTTTTCTTCACTGTGAATATAAGCAATAATAAAACGACAAGCCGAATCAAATGATATAAAGATATTATTTTGTAAATATGGTTGTCCATTTCAGAATACAACCCTGTCTCATTTAATTCACGGAAGAGGATGCTTGGGAACATTCACCTGTTCTGGATTATCACACTCTTGATAGGGAGTCGATGTCGATTAGTGAAATCCTGCGTCATGTATACCGAATGAGAATGTCACGTTCGGGTAACAGAGGGATGATATATTTTATGTAATGTTGTGTTTCACGCCTCTCAATCATATTTATCAGTAGATCCGCAGCTCAAAATATGAGGTGACATATTATTTGCGGAGCTTCTAGTTGGCGATGAAATGGAAATCTTCCCTGTCATTTATTTGTTCTTCTGCAGCATTGTCCTTCTGACATTTTATAACATATAATAATGCTGTTTGAAGTGAACTTACATTTCCCACCAAACAAATTTCACCTCCAATTTTGAAATTATCTACCTGTTTGTTTGAAATAATGTGCCTTCTCTGAATAATCTTTTTATGAAAGTGCTTTAACTTTTTCGAATCATTTACACATCGAAGGTCATGTTGAAAGTAATTAGGTATGTGAACGTTGACTAAATCGAATTGGCTTATTTAAATAGCAAATTTCTGAAAAACGCTTCATATTAAATAAAAAAGGGTTTCTATTTCAGTTCGATTAATAAACTCAAAAAAAAAAATTTGACGCTTCATTTGCCGAACACCCTATATATATATATATATATATATATATATATATATATTTATATATATATATATATATATATATATATATATATATATATATATATATATACATATATATATATATATATATATATATATATATATATATATATATTATATATATATATATATATATATATATATATATATATATATATATATATATATATATATATATATATATATATATATATATATATATATATATATATATATATATATATATATATATATATATATATATATATATATATATATATATATATATATATATATATATATATATATGTGTGTATATATATATATATATATATATATATATATATATATATATATAAATATATATATACACATATGCATACAGGTTGGTCGGCACATGAACCATCAAATTTTTTTTTGATATTGTTGGGATCATTTGCTAAAACTTTTTTTTTTCAAAAAGCCACGATTGTCGTGGCGAAACATCAACTTTTCAATAAAATCGAGTTTTTTGAGATTCACCAAGCCTGCTATTGCTAATAATTATCAGAAATTTAAAAATAGTTCACAGGCAACAACAATTCGAATAAATAAATATATATATATATATATATATATATATATATATATATATATATATATATATATATATATATATATATATATATATATATATATATATATATATATATATATATATATATATATATATATATATATATATATATATATATATATATATATATATATATAAATATATCTATATATATATATATATATATATATATATATATACAGGGTGTTTGGCACATGAACCATCAAAATTCCTAAAACTCACGGTTAAGAAAATATAATCTTTAATTTTTTTTATTTCACCTGAAATCCTACTTTTAAATCCTACTAAGTTCTTTAGTCATGGTTGTAAAAGCATCATTCTTTTGAATAAATATTTTGTGATATTTTCTCGTTCAAATATTCAATAGTTTTCATCACAACTGATAGTACCAAAGGCGATAGTACGATGATCATCTTCAAAATTCAATATTGAAGAAGTAACAATAATTGAGAGCTTCACTTCCTTTTAAAATCTTCTCTACTTAATGACCTTTCTAACAGTGTACTACACATTGATAAAAAAAGCATTTCGCTTCAAATTGCGGATATTCCTTCAGAAAGATGGAAATCGTTCGGACTTAGTGAGGAAAACAATTTTATTTTTATGATCTTTTATTCAAACAAAAGTTAAACTACTAAAAGTAATTCAATGCCTTACTGTTCTTTACTTACAAATTTTGTTCGAATTTTTATTTCTTGTTTCTAATGCTCGTCTGACACCTCTTTCTTACTTCAACCGTTACGGTAGCTAGTTATTTGTTGAAGCAGAAATATTTCTCTTTTTTTTTTTCCAACAAAGTATGATTTTATAATCGTTCACTTAAACTACTTACAATAGTTTAATACCTGTCTGCTCTGTTGTTACACATTTTGTTCGAAAAAAAAATATTTCTGCTTCAACAAAAAATTGTTCGATCAGACTCAACACTTGTTAGCAGTTAGGTATGAAATGATTGTAAGTAGTTTACTTTGAAACAAATATTTTGTTTAATCTAGTTTCTATGTAGAAATAGAATTAACGGCCTACTATGAAACGTAAACTATGTTTGTAGCAATTAATGGATATGAAGATAATTAATTGAATATTGAATTTATTTCTACATAGAAACAAGATTGATCAAAAAGTTTTTTTCAAGGTAAACTTAACACGAAAAGGTAAAATAGATTTATTCTAGTGTATTTTTGAAATATGTTATGCGGGACATAATCAAGGTTCAAAATGCCAAGACTTGTTGAGAGATTTTGATGGCATCAATATAGCTCAACTTGTAAAATGAATCATTATTTTTGCTGTAATTTTCACATTATCACGATTGATGTATTATTGTAAATTTTGACAAATTTCATTTATTATGCTTACTTAATCAGTTACAAACTCATATGTATATCCAGCAGTTTGACTTTCACATTGTCTTAGATCTCTGCAGTATCTCTAAAAGTCGAGTTATCATCTCCTTCAGCAGGATGCGGCTTCAAGAAATTTACTATTATTTTACTACATTGTGTCATGTAAATGGTTTTATCAGTTTTTATTTCATCAAATCAGGGTAGATTTTCAGTTTTACGATCAATTTTGAGCTGTTTTGGAGATATAAGCGATTTTCGGTTTTCAAATTAAATATAAAATGTGATTTATTTTCATCTTTCAGATGTCAGCCGGTCCGTGAAGAAAAATCACAGCTGGCATCAAACATTTGCTTTTCATATGACATGTTGCTTAATTTCTTTCACTTTGTTGTTCTGTGTTTACCGAATTTTTTACCCAATCCAGAGATCTAATCGATCAACACAAACGATTCTACGTATTTTCGTTTGTTTCGTTAAATCAAACCAGAGTGTAGGGTAGAAAATACGGAAAATCCGACTATTCTATCGAAGTTCGGTGTTTTGGAGAAAATACTCATTTGTATCTTTGGCGGTCTGAACTCTAGAGGGTCTGAAGAGTTGCGGATATATTATTCATAAAACCGACAATTCATTTGTTTCGATCGATCAGACCTCTGGGCGGGGTAGAAAACTCGAAAACTCCGATATATCAAAATTCGGTGATTTCGAGAAAATACTCGTTTGTATCTTTGACGCTCTGCACTGACGAGGGTCCAAACAGTAACAGTGATATTATCCAGAATACAGAGAGCCGAAAAATTGTTTGTTTCGATCGATCAGACCTCTGGATGGGGTAGAAAATTCGGTAAACCCGAGTTTTCTTTCGAAATGGGTGTTTTCGAGCAGAGACTCTTTTGTATCTTTGGCGGTCTGCACTTTAGCGGAACGAAAGCAGTGTGGATATGATATGTTTCTATAACATCGTGGCAAGTCTAGCGATCAGAAGTATGATATAATGGTTTTTCCGTTTTTCCCAGAAAACTCTTTTTCCGAAAAATCAATCGAAAGATCTTGTTGTACTTTTCAAGACACATACAACAGCCTCTACTCCACTCCTGTAGCCCTCACTATTTTCGGTTTTTCCATTTTCCTGGCTCGGTGCCGCTACCGTACTCCTCTAGGCCCCACCATTTTCGAGGAATCTCCTGGTCTGCTAACTCGAGTATTTGAATTAGCACTTCGTTTGTTTCTCCCTTATTTTTGGAGCTACTAACTAAATTTTTTCGCAACAAAGAAGTTATGAAATATACGTTTTTCTTAACGGCCGCCATTTTTGGTCCACCAAGTTAATATAAGTCGTGCCAACGGAAGTTGTCCTGAAGCACGTCGCCTTTATGCAGAGGCTTATCCCGATCGTCAAGTTTCTTGTCATGTGACGTTCAATCAACATTTTAGACGATTGAGTGCCAACGAAAGTAGTCCTGAAGCACGTCGCCATTATGCAGAGGCTTATCCCGATCGTCAACTTTCTTCTCATGTGGCGTTCAATCAAATTTTTAGACGATTGAGGGAAACTGGTTCCGTAAAAAAAAACGCTCGTGATACTGGACGTCCAAGATCTGTTAGTACTTCAGATGTTGAAGAGCAAATTTTAAATATTGTGACTTAATTCCCGGCAAAAGTGTAAGAAGAATTTCCGCGGAAGTAGGAATTAGTGGTCCCCTTGTCTGGAGAACTATGCATCAGTAACTTCTCTATCCATTCCATATTCAACGCGTGCAAGCTCTCAATCCTTCTGATCATCGAGCCAGAAGGACATTCTGTCAATGGTTTTAACAAAGATTGCTGAACATCCGCATTCTCCATCTGATATCCTTTTCACTGATGAAGCCAGATTTACCAAAGTTGGAATTTTTAACTTTCATAATAGCCATGTATGGGCGGATGGAAATCCACACGCCATTCATGAATCCAGGCGTCAACAGCGTTTCCGTATATTAATGTAATTTAACAGGAGCCGCATTCTAGATTTTCTAGACTTACCTTTAAATCAGATGGATATTTGGTTTATGCAAGATGAAGCGCTTCCACATTATACACTTGCTGTTAGGGAACATTTAGATTAAAACATCTCCAGAAGATGGATAGGACGAGAAGGCCCAGTGCCATGGCCCGCTAGATCTCCCGATTTGAATGCTTTGGACTTTTGTATTTGGCGTTATTTGGAAAGTTTAGAGTATGCAACGTCAGTAAATAACAACAAAGAGTTGCAACTTTGGATTGAACTATCTTGTCAAAGGATCAGAACACCACCACGTCTTTTTGAAAGAGTACGTAATTCCTTTATGCGACGATGTACTTCCTGCATATGAAACATCTTCTCTTAAACACTAGAAGTCAAGAATAAATCGAATATCTTCTGTAAATTATCGTATTTCGTTGTGCTAGTAGTTAATGTTTTAAAAACCGAAAATCGCTCATCCTCAGACACGTCGATTTTTATTTTTAAATCTAATATTTTTTTCATATGACAATATACAGGGTTTAAAATAGGTGAGATATTACGTTGACGTCATGGAACCCCCTGCATATTATGGTTAGTTTGAATTCTACAGATAATCCTACACATTTTTTTCATAAGAGAATGTATACTTTAAACGAATCATTTCCGAAATATTCACGCTCAAATAAACCAATAACACCTCAGGGACCCCAAATATTACAATTAACCCTTAGGGACCACTACTGTTGACCCCGGGCTAGCTGCTGGAACAATCAATGAGGCATTGGCCATTGCAAATGACAATGCAGGGGAAACGGAAAGCAAAACACGATGCAGAGCCAATGTAATTTCTAAGACAGATTTGTCAGCAGCATTACTTGAAGTTCAGTCAAGGAATAAATTTAATACAATAATTAATATTGATGATGGCAGAGAGCCTCTACAGGGTGTGAGTAAACTTCAACCGTCCAAAAAGTCTTATATCTCTGAGACACAGAATTCTATGGGAATTATTAAAGGTTCTGGTTTGAAAGACTTTCTTATAACTGCTGCTGAAGAAAGTTAATGGTATTTTGTGAATAACCTGGATGTAAACACATAAGCGGAAAAACTTAGTCAACATCTTACACAGTTTAAAATTTCTGTACTAAGCTGTGAAAGAATAAAAATACATACTCACTCGACCTCGTTTAAAATTGCTGTGCAACCAAAAGATGAAAAAATCATATTAGACGAAGGAATATGGCCTAAATCAGTGACATTGAGACCAATTATATTCAATGGAGGTTTTAATTCAAGACGCGGTGGCAGAAGGGGTTATCAGCCAAATTTTCGGAACAAGGGCAACTTGCACAGGCAATATTAGTGTCCAATAAAAAGGAAAGTATCTCTTTACTACATATAAATACTCAGTGTTTGACAAATAAAATCCTGGAACTTGAACATTTCCTGTTGCAGAACCCAGATATTAAAATATTATGTATAAGTGAACACAGGCTTAATTCGAGTAAAAAGCCCTTTTGCACTATAGCGAATTTTCAAATGGTTAGTTGTTTCTGTAGGAAAAACTTCAGAAACGGCGGTACATGTTTTTTTGGTTCAGAACAGTCTCACGGCAGATGATCTGCCTCATGTGGTAAATTTGTCGGAATCTAAAGTATGTGAAGTATCTGCATGTATCATTAAAAAACTGAATCTGGTAATACTGGCAATTTATAGATCACCGGATGTTACCGTTGTTGATATTTTTGTTGACAGGATGTCTCTGGCATTGGACTACATACAGAGATTAAACTTGAGGGTGAGGATTGTGGCTGCAGGGGACTACAATGTACATTTTAATAGAGTTGATGATATGTGTGTGCAAAGGGTGACCCAGCTGTTTCTATCCTACGGGCTTTCTCAATTTGTCTTTCAGGCAACCCATGACGGGGAAAATTGTTTGGATAACGTTTTCAGTAACTGTATGGTAAGCAGATGTGACAATATTTTGATGGGTTTTTCAGACCACAGAGCTCAGCTGGTTGAGATAGATGTTAACACACAGCAAGAACAAAAATTTCAAATGAAACGAAATTATAGTCTGAGTAGGTGTAATTCTTTTCAGTTTTATTTGTCCCGCGAAACGTGGCTGGATGTCTATGAGGTCAATGACCCTGAATCGAAATGTAAAAATTTTTTAAACACTTTTCATTGTTTACACAATCTTTGTTTTCCCTTCCAACCAGGCAAAAGTATTCAGAGAGACAGGGGCAGCTGGGTGACGCAAGAGGTTGAGGCAGCAAAGCAGAATCCATATGAATGGAAGTTAAGATATCCTACACAAAGGAATCGAGAAATGTATTGTGAATTAAGAGGTATTAGGGCGAAAAAAAGTTATAACCAAAGTAAGCTGGATAATTCAGATAACTTAAATAAAACTGTTTGGGATATCGTTAACTTGGAAACAGGTAGGAAAAAGTCTAAGACAGAGCCCGAGGGACTGAATCCCAATAAGTTGAACACTTCTTTTGTAAATCATGCAATTAATTTAACAAGAGCATTGCCATCATATCACCCAGACTTTAAGCTGTACTTGAGCGACTGTTCGGCTCAGGTAAGCTCGATGTTTTTCAGGCCTGTTGACATTTATGATGTACAGAGTGTGATTAAAAACTTTAAAAATAAAAAAACTGAAGATATATATGGCGTTAGTACTTTCACCCTTAAAAAAGTTACAGATTTTTTTGCTTGGACCTCTTGTTGATTTGGTAAACTCATCCCTTGAGGAAGGTTTTTTTCCATACCAGCTGAAGGTTGCTAGAATATGTCCTATACATAAAAAAGGTGACAGAAGCCTTCCTGAAAACTTTCGCCAGGTGTCTATTTTGCCTGTCATTTCAAAGGTCCTGGAAATTTTAATTTATAATAAGTTGTTGGCGTATTTTGACAAGCATAATATTATTACACCACAGCAGTATGGGTTTAGGAAGGGACTTTCGACATCTGATGCAATATTGAAACTTCTAGAGGCCATAACAAATGCTTTTGAAAGTAGGGACAAGTTTTTGGCTGTTTTTGGCGATTTGAGTGCAGCGTTTGATTGTGTGGATAGGGATATTTTGCTGGAGAAATTGCGGTTTTATGGCGTCAGGGGTAGAGCATTGAAACTGCTGACTTCGTATTTGTCTGATCGGTACCAGATTGTCAACTCCGGAGGGGTGGATGGTGTTCCTATGTTTGTTGAAACGGGCGTGCCATAGGGGTCTGTGCTGGGTCCGTTCCTCTTCCTAGAATATATAAATGATTTACCGAATACATTTAATGACGAAAGCATAAGAAACATATTATACGCGGACGATGCAACTTTCGAGGTCAGCATGGGAAGAGGAGAGGAATCGGTGGCTATCTTGGAGCATATTCTGCAGAGTGCCAATGACTGGTTTGCATCTAACAAATTGGTGTTAAATGTAAGTGAAACAAAATCAGTAGTTTTTGAAACTAAGTTTAATGAAAAAATAAGGAATCAAATGTAAAATTTTTGGGTGTAACATTGGATGTATATTTGCTTTGGAGTGACCATATTTCTAAGCTATGCAGTACACTAAGTCAAAGGACTTATGCCATTAGAAAAGTTAGACAGGTGGTAAGCCAGCGGGCGGCTGTCACTACCTATTATGCCTTATTTGAGTCGGTAATGCGTTATGGGGTAATAGCATGGAGTTCGGCAGCGAGCACACACCTAGATAAAGTATCTAGGGTCCAAAAATTGGCAATAAGATCAATAGTAAATATACCGTCGGATTCATCTTGTAGGCCCTTTTTCAAATCTTTGAGAATCATGACTTTATATGGCATCATGGTTTATACAAAGTTATTTTTTGTCAAGAAAATTATACAAAAGTATGTTGTGGCAGCAGACGTTCATTCCCACAATAAAAGACATAAAAGTCAGCTAGTGATACCATATAGTAGGCTGTCTAGAACAAAAAATGAAGAAGTCAAATTGTATAATGCACTGCCACGGGAAGTTCCTGATGGTGCCATTAAAAGTTTTAGGAACAATTTGCTGAATATCTTTACTGATAACCCAGTATATAGGTAGTTTTGAAGAATACTATTTGTTGGTTAAAAACAGAGATGTTTTCCTTTGAAAATGAGACATGTGCATTTATGGTGACACTTTTTGGCTTGTGTGATTGTTGACGTCTGTTTTTGTTTGTATTTTAGATCTGTATTTTGTATTCACGATTGTCTGTTCTATTGTATGTTCATTTGTTCATTAACGTATCAAAATTTATGATATATAGTATTAGGAACAATTTGTAGTTCATTATTTTATTTTGTGACTTGCCTATAAATGCTTTGTATTTCTGAAGATTAATAAATATATTATTATTATTATTATTATTGCAACATTAATTGTTTCCTGAATTATATTCAAAAAGCTCAAAAATTATTTTATTATTATCTACATTTTCAACGATCTCTGGCAAAATATTCCTAATTACTTTACGAATGAGCTCTTTGAAAATATCAAGCGTGCGTGGCTTATCTTTATACACTTCATTTTTAACATAACCCAAAAGAAAGCAATAGTTTAGCATTCCATGCTTGGCTTCGCCGTTCTAATGAAGACTAAAAAGTCAGATACATGTTGCACCGTCTGATTTCGAATGCAGGCCAGGCCAACAATTTTATATATATATATATATATATATATATATATATATATATATATATATATATATATATATATATATATATATATATATATATATATATATATATATATATATATAATAATCTTTATTCACATTCAAGAAACATATAGACACAAAACAAAACAAAAAAAAAGATAAATTGAATTTGAATGCAAAGAGGAGCTGAAAACAATTTAAAAATGTTCGAGTTCAGCCCCAGAAAATAAAATAATTCTTAACTTATCACAGAGATAAATCTAATCTCCAAACAAAGTTAGAAAGCAAACACAAAAAAAAACCAAGCAATAATGAATGAACGAATGAATACGATCATGTCCAGCCACTTCGCCATTGTAGTGCCACCCTAGATGCTCATTAATCT
>JARQZK010003009.1:105000-130000 GCA_030704885.1 Cynegetis impunctata | reverse complement strand
AGAAAGAAGATGATATCGGTTTCTTTGAAAAATTCATTGATTTCTAGAGAGCTAAAGTGAAAATACAATATTTGAAATATCTTATTGCTAGCATTTTCTATGTTGATATGAATTTAAAGATAATATAAAATATTTCAGTCAAAAAATCTTACAAAATATCCCAAATTATTAAAAAAATATAAATTGATGAAAATTTCATTTAGTTTTCTTTTAATAGAAGACTACAGCAATTGTCTTTTTCACAAATTAATCATTGTAGTTGAAATTGTAGCTACTTTTATTTAATTTCTATCATGATAACTGGAAATACTTGCAACTTTATGAGATCGAGCACATGAAATATCTTTTCCGATGATCAATTTCAGCCAATTGCAGAGACGTGTAGATTTCCATATAAAACAAATTATTTTTTCACTGAAACCTGTCCATTCCAAATAGAACATTGATACCCTAATGAGATTCCCATGCATGATCAAAATGTAACATTTATTATCCGCTAATCATTCCACTCAAATAGCTCGTTCTCTGATAATAATTGTAACACAACATATGTCACCCTTTTAGGTTTAATTCCGGCTTGTTAGGGCGTCGATGCCCTGCATCGGAATCCAGAATAATCATCAGGGATGGTCGATAGGGCGTCAGTTGTTCCGATGGATGATGCGTGGGAATTCGTGCTTTACGTGGGATTCAGAACTTTTGCAGTATCATTTAGTCATCTCTAATTATTATTAAAAATTTATTCAAAATAAATAATATTTTCTATTCTAAAATAAGGGGAGGAGGTTGTCGAAGGAAATCTCCGTTTCTCAAATATTTTTAGGAACGTGAATATAATGTGACTTTTGTTATCCATAATCAATATTCGACTATATATATATATATATATATATATATATATATATAAACGATATAATACAATATTCTTTATTTGCCTACTTATCATTTGGAATGATTTAGCATCGTCAAGGTTCACAAACAGTTTGAAGAATAATTCAACAAAATGATGAAACCTTAAATTAAATACAATAACAATATAAAAATTGGTAAACAATATGCTTACTTAAAATATTTCAAAATTACATGATAAACAAGATGTCACATTTGAAAATACATAGGTTGACACCTTTTTGACAATTTGAAAAATCTCTCAACAGTGTAAGGGGATAGGTCCAACAACAGTGATTCATTTTTAATTTTATATTCTTTCACTTATAAATCTCCTAGATACGGTGACAGATGGTTAAAAAGTCTCAAAGACAGTGTAATGTAGCTTTTATGCGTGTGGGTTAGCCGATGCTGAAGAATAAGAAGATTATCCCCATTTCTTGTATGATATTCGTGTCGAGAGTTTACAGTAGAAAGGGTAGCTTGTAGACTTGACGTATACTAGATACTGATACACATAAAGTACGGCCAGAGGCAAGATGTTAAATTTTTTGAACAGTGGCCTGCAACTATATGTTTGCTTTATTTGACCCAAAATACATACAGCTGTCTTCTGCAGTGTAAATATCTGCATCCAATCTGTGTACTGTCCCCAGAAAAGCAGTCCGTAAGAGATCTTAGAATGAAACAGTCTCATGTAGGCAGCCTAGACACATAAAAAGGAACATACTCTTAGATTCTACGAAGTAAGTAAAGAGTACTGGAAAGCTTTGGGGACAAAATAGATATGTGGTCCCTTCAGTTCAATCTTTTGTCAAGGGTGACCACTAAGAATGGTAAGGATTTCTGACCATCTTCCAGCTCTCTCAATGCGAACATAAGTGTATTGGTCTTATCTATATTAAGACTGAGTTCATTAGCCGTAAAAAAGTCATCCACCTTAGTTATCGCAGCTTCTGCCTGCTGTTCTAAATAAGTAAGGTCAGAATGGGTCCCACAGAGGGTAGTATCGTCGACATACTGGATGGTACGTACAGGACACATATGCTCCGAAAGTTCATTGAAATAAAGTATATAAAAAGTGGCTCCAGAATTGAACCCCGAGGCATACCTGCTGTAACTCCAAAGCTGGCGACCTCACACCCCTATGTTCTACCACTTGTTCATGACCTGATAAATATGTGGAAATTGAATCAGCCCCTCTACCTCTAACCCCATGAAGGGAGGGGTTCTAACAGAACTGAGTGCGACACACAGTCGAAAGCCTTCGAGAGATCACAGAATACAGCGGCGACTGCCTCCCTCCTCTCAAAGGACTCCACAATGTGCCACACCAGTTCATCTATGGCATGAGTAGTTGATAGTTCTTTTCTGAAACCAAACTGCGATTGGGAAAATGGGTTATTTATATTCAAAAACTTTGATATTCTTATATTAAGTGCAGCTTCTACAGGTTTTGAGAGAACTGGAATGATAGTAAAAGGTCGATAATTACTAGCCTCGTTTAAATCCCCCTTTTAAAATAAAGGTATTACCTTGCCAAACTTCAGCCTGTCTGGAAACTCACCAGTCTCAAAACACCTGTTGATAATTTTTGACATTGGCACTATAAGACCCTCTCTTAGCCCCTTTAAAATCAACTGCTGCACTATCAGATCGATCAGCAATAATAAGTCCTACTTCTGAAGAGTCCACAGGCATTAGAAAAAGCTTTTTGTTAAACTGTACATGAGAGGAAGTAATAGCCACAGGGTTGTTTTAGGTTTTATTCAAACTATGTAGGATATATTTAGAAATATTAGTGAAATAATCATTAAACTTGTCACCTGTAAGGGTGGTATCCTGAGAACAGACTCTCTTAGGAAAGGGTTCTTGAATTAGCTGCCATATTCAGCTGTTTTGTTAGAATATTATTTTTTCTTTTCAGCAATAATCTCACTTTTATAGTTTCTTTTGACTAATTTTATTTCATTTTTTAAGTAAACAGTTTTGTGGCTGTTGTTATAGCTAATTGAAAAATTTAGATTATCTCTACACACCTTAAGTTCAGTATTGAACCATTTTTTAGATTTATCAGATTTATGAACTGTTTTTTGTTTTTTTGGAAAACATTGATTATAGGTACACCTGCAAACACGTGCCAAGAAAGCAGCTGAACATATCATTCACGTTGTGAAAGTCTTCCAGTTTTTCCCAGTTTATTTTATTCAACATAGACATACAATTTTTAAAATTTAAGTCACAAAAGGGTCTATAATCTACAACCTGAGTATTAGTGGATTTAAATGGAGTATCAGGAAAGCAATATGCATTAACAATTGCCATACGATCAGATATATGACAGTCAAGCAAAGAAGCATCACACTTACCCTATACATTTGTAATGCAGTTATCTAAGCAGCTATTCTTGTATTACTTTGAAAGTCTAGTAGCATCACTCATCAAGAATTTGGGGTATTCACCAACAAATCAATATTAAAGTCATATTCGGTAATCGTTTTTTATAAGTAATTCATGGGCATCTTGTGATGTTTCATGTCTGTGTGTAGATGAAGTAAGTTTAAGTACTTTCTATATATATCCGATAATTAAACTCTTCTTTTGTGATAAATGATGTGTACTGTTGTAGTTCAATGTTCTTTGTGAAAACATTTCTTTTCCATGCCATTTTGTGATAATTTCATTGTTTTTGTGTATGAGAGTAATATCAAGAAAATTTAATGTAATATTTGTTTCTTTTTCTAGAGTAAATTGCAATTTTTTATTAAACTCGTTGAAAACATACCTTTTGAAAGTTATAATTCGTTCATTCCAATGATTTAATACATTTTCTTCTAAATATTCTAAGACTAGTTGAGCTATAACACTAGAAATAGGACTTCCCATTGCTTTACCATCAATTTGTTGGAATAAGTTATTTTCATATTGAAAATAGTTTGTACCAAGTGCAAATTGAATTGCTTCTATAAAATCAGTTTCAGAAATATTCGTTTAATTTTTGATAATATTCCATTTATCATTAATTATTACTCGAACTGAAGAATTTGAGATATTTGTATGAAGAGAAACAAAACAGTGATATTAGAAACTAATACACAGAAACAAAAAATTACAGCAATGCTTAGTGATTCATTTACATATAAAAAAATTTAAAAAGATTTAACTAAGACTCTACAAAATGAAAGTAACAAATTGATTAAAACATGGGAACAAACGAATTTCATTTCTCCACAAACATCAAAAGAATTAATTCGACAAACAGCCTTTTACCTAATTTATGGTCTACCTAAAATACATAAAGAAAACATACCATTAAGACCTATTGTCTCTTATATTCAATCACCTCTATATGATCTTTCTAAATTTCTTTCTTCAATATTAAAAAATATAGTAAATCAAAAATTCTCTCTTTGAATTTGGAGTAAAGGGCACTGCCCACATTTAACATATCCTCTAACTTAAAAAAAATGTCACTTTATAGTAATAGTAACAAAATCATTGTTTTTTTGCAAAACTTAGATTTAGTTAGGAAATTATAAATATTATGTATTAACTCCACCGCCTATAATCCAAAGGGTTAGTGCGGTTATTTGAAATTAAAAAAAAAAAAAATTCTCTCGATTTAGGAGACCATCTAAAAACTTTGAAATTACTTAACAATTACGAATTTTTTTCACTAGATGTTGTTTCTCTTTATACCTATATCCCAAATTCTTTAGTTCCAGTAATAATCAATAATAAATGGAATATTATCAAAAATTATACAAATATTCCTAAAACTGATTTTATAGAAGCAATTCAATTTCCATTTGGTACAAACTATTTTCAATATGAAAATAACTTCTACCAACAAATTGATGGTGTAGTAATGATAAGTCCTATTTCCAGTGTTATAGCTCAATTAGTTTTAGAATATTTAGAAGAAAATGTATTGAATCATTCGAATGAACGAATTATAACTTTCAAAAGGTATGTTGATGATTGCCTTATAATAACAGCAGAAGATTTTGTTGATGATATTCTTAAAAATTTCAACGATTTTGATAGAAAATTGCAATTTACTCTAGAAAAAGAAACAAACAAAACATTAAATATTCTTGATATCACCCTCATACACAAAAACAATGGAATTATCACAAAATGGCATAGAAAAGAAATTTTTTCACAATGAACATTGAATTATAACAGTACACATCATTTATTACAAATGAAGAGTTCAATTATCGGATATATAGACAAAGCACTTAAACTTACTGCACCTACACACAGACATAAAACATTACAAGATGTCCATGAATTACTCTTAAAAAACGATTACCCAATAAAACTTATACAGAAAATCACTAAAAATAGAATTCATAAATTTACTACACATTAGAAACGTCAGACAAAGAAAATTTTAACAGAAAATATATTCCTCTGCCATCTATTCCTCATTTAAGTAATAAAATATCACATATTTTGAATCCACACGATATTAAAGTAGCCCACAGTGCACAAAATCAAATAAAACAAATATATTTTAAATTAAACAGTAAAACTTCTCTTCTTCAAAAATCTCATGTTGTTTATAGTATACCCTGTAATAATTGTAAAAAATCATATATAGGACAAACTTTTCAAAATTTGGGAGAAAGATTAAACGCACACAAATATACCAAAACACAAACCTCAGCACTAATCAAACATAAAAGTAATGAGAATCATAGTTTCAACTTTAATATCACAAAAATGTCAGAAATAGAGAAAGATCAAAAACGCAGGGAAATTTTAGAAATTTTACATACCTATTCAGAAAAATTTAAATAAAGTCATAAATTATAGAACAGATATGAAACATATAAGTTCAATATACGCAGATTTATTTCTTTAATTTTTCTAAGAAACAACATAAATCAAGACAAAATAATTCAACAAAAAACTCCTCTTCTTCGACAAAATCTAGACATCTAGAATTTTCAATTTTTCCAAAAAGCAAGTATAGTTTAAAACATGTGATCTCCAACATTACAAGTAATGTCTTTTTTAAGACAACAATCAAATCATTTTGAAAAAAAGATATATAGTACCCATTTCTTTGACTTTTCAAAATCAAAATAATTTGAACCTATTCCGAACATTAAGTGGGTAAAGATTTTTGTAGTTTTCCATGCCATCTAATAATAACAGATTTTAATGTTAACGTTGGACTGAATAGCACGCACTAAATAACAGAGAACGGCCACAGCCGAAAAATTTTGATGAGACATAGTGATCTTTTTTAACTATGAAATTTTTTCAAATCAATAAATGTCAAAGAAATTTCAATATTTCAAAAGTTTTGAAAAAGCCACGAATGTCGTGACGAAACGTAAACTTTTTAATAAAATCGAGTTTTTTTGAGATTCACCAAGCCTGTTATTGCTAATAATTATCAAAAAGTTATATATATATATATATATATATATATATATATATATATATATATATATATATACATATAGATATTATATATTATAACATTTTGGTGCTCTTCCAAAGATTCTAGGAAGATTTTGTTTCTCAAGTACCATTTCCAAGTGTCAGTGTTGTAATAACATTCGAGTTTTCATTTCAAAAATTAGGTTTCCACATACAAAAATAATAATCAATTTTTCTTATTACTAAGACTTTATTACTCAATTTGGATTACCTATGTTACTTGTTGAAATAGGTTCTACTTTAATAGATCGTTGATAATATTTTGATAATGACTAATACAGTATTCAAAAACTACGATAAAAATCAAATTGAGAAAAATGTCAAATATCAATTGTTTGAAATGGAAACCATCAAAATCTATAACTTTATAGTATTTACTTTGAAAATGGAGGTAAGTTTGAAAAAGGGTGAATTTACTCCTTTGATCCTGTTTTCGAAATATTTCCAGTTTAATACTTTTGAAGCTGGCTATGATGGCCTTGAAAAAGAAAACCTTAAAAACGCATGAAGTTATCACTTGCATGTTGAAAATTATTAATAATCATGCCTGGACGATTAAATTATACAAATGTTGATTATTTGAACATTGAGTGTGCTAAAATTATATCAATAATATCTAAATGAATAATTATTTATAACAAAATATTGACCACATTAGTTTTGTTCGTTAATCAAGTACATCGATTATAAGTGCATCAACATCAGAATCTTTCACTTCCTAGAGATGGTTTTAATACAGTCGCCACACCAACACGATGCACATTCGCGTGAGTCAGTAATATACCAAAGTGGCCCCAATGTTTCTTCGTCACAATTAATCACAAAGGATATATCCAAGGAACAAAAGATGATGCAGTGCTCTGTAAGGAACGGGCTTCCTAGCGTTTACCAGGTAGAGCGGAGAGAGTCGTGTAACATTCGAAAGTCGCAGCACCCGCTCTAAACAGATGTTGCTTCACACTATTTTCCTTGCATCCTTTAAGCTTTAAGGTAAGGTCACCATGCAGACGAAATTAAACCAAGAACAAATTAATTCTGCTGACTGGAAATTCTGTCGGATGACCGGATTATGATTTCTAATTAATCAACCTTTTCATTTCGGTTTGTCGAATTCTAGGAAAATAATATATATTAGGGAATACATACCCGAAACATACTGTTCAAAAATTATCTTGTATTTATATTACCTAAGGAGTACATGAAAGATGTCAAAATTAGATGTGGCTTTTCTTAGGTTTGAAGTAGTATTTTAGGTAATATCAACTGAGGATGTTCAAAAATTATTTTAAGTTTTTCGTCATCAGTGCTAGAAATCAGAAAAGAATAGATGTTTCATATTCATATTTTTCCTAATAGCCACTTTGAAAGATTCGTGTTCCAGAAACATAGTTATAAGACCGCTCTAATCACACATTCCTTACGAGATATGGAAATGGATGGTCAGTCCGATAAGTAGTAGATTTACAACAAGAGGTGAAAAGAGTGTTTTTTTGTGAGAACTCGAACATGCTAAATGTACTATTGTACTTTATCGATAGTCAACAGAGAGAGCAGAATAGGCTTTTTTGTCCACAGATTTTGCCTTCACCAGCGGCCCCAATCAAATGAGCTGTAGTTAAGTATTTGAGGTCGGTTTTGAGGAAAAACAAAATTCTCTGAATGTTTGTAAATCCAGTTGAAATTTTCCATTGCCTTGGGAGTATCAGGGAAAGAAAAAAAATTTTTAAAAATATTTTCAAAACATGTGAAAGTTAATTATGAAAACCTATGCAAAACTTAGCTATTTAAGTCATTCTGGGGGATGTTTGAAGCTGAGAAATGAGATAACAAGCATTTTTATGTAGAGCTTTCACATTTTTTCATGGTTTCGTGGTGGAGCTGGAAGCTTGAAATTGGTTACTCGAACTCAGTTCAGGTTAAGAAAGTAACCTTTGAGTTTCCAACTCACTTTCTTGATCACCGCTACTCTAAAGTAAATTTTTTTGTTTCTTTGTGGTTTTTAAGGATTTTCCCATCTCCGTATCTCCTTCAAGTAGATTGACGTGATGCGGAGTAATTTATCGGAAAGAAATTGATCCTTTTCTCAACCGCCTTTATTTTGACGTATGGATTTCTTGGTTTTTTTTTCGTGAAGATAAAATGTTGCACTATATATATATATATATATATTTATATATATATATATATATATATATATATATATATATATATATATATATATATATATATATATATATATATATATATATATATATATATATATATATATATATATCATAATTTCAACTTTGATTGCACCAAAATTTATCCAAATTCATGAATGATATAACTGATATGAAAATTTCAGGTACAGATAAACAATTTTTCTAAACAACATGAATCCAAACAGAGCAAGTAATCTGAAAGATTTAATCAAAAGTAACCCAAATTTGGCGGAAACGTCCGCTCAACTTCAAATAAAAATTAATTTTTTCAAACAACATTCACATTTTCAGAACTTTCGATGGACCACCAATTACATTCACAAGATTAAATTTTTCTAGAACTATTATAAAGACAAATCTTTGAATAAAAATAATTGACAGCCTATTTGTGGCTCAAAGTTTCTGTGGTTTTCCTTACCATCTTATATTATCTAGTAAACTTGACTGCTGATAATAGACTGAATAGAACGTAATTAATAACTGCAGACATCCACAAATGGATGTAATCGTCGCCTACTTGAATTTTCAGTTTCCAGAAATTCATAAGTGCCAAACTAATGTTTCGAATTTTTAAAGAAAGTCAAGAATTTTATGACTAAACCTCAACTTATTAACGAATTCGGTTGGTTTTTCAAATTTAAATTACCTGTTATTGCTAAATATATATGAATATCAATATATATATATATATATATATATATATATATATATATATATATATATATATATATATATAATCTCTTAATAATTATTAGCAATAACAGGCTGGTTCAATCTTAAAAAACTCGATTTTATTGAAAAGTTGACGTTTCACTACGATATTTGAAAAAATTGAAATTTCTTTGACATTTATTGATTTGAAAAAATTTTTAATAGAACAGACGACTTGTCTTGTTAAAATTTTTTTCGGATGTGGTTGTTCTCTGTTATTTATTATGTGCTATTCAGTCTAATATTAACATTCAAAATTGTTATCATTAGAAGGTAAGGGAAACTACAGAAACCTTTACCCACGTAATGTTCGAAAAAAATAATAATAGGTTACTATTTATCTAACAACAAAGAAATTAGTCGCAGGAAAATATTGAAAAAGTAGAGCAGAATTATCGGTATAGAACGCTTATATGGAAGCAGCCGTTGACACGTGTTTCGGACTCTTTGGTCCTCATCAGAACGGCGTAGCTAAGCATTGGAATGAAAATTTGGAGATGAAAATAGTATAACAAACAAAATCCTCTATTATGGAAGACAATCACACATTTGTGGTTTATTGTTTGAACTCTCCGGTATGGGAGATTTGGTCAAACTTTGCCACGGAGGCGATTAATTCCATCTGCGAGAACTCAGAAAGAGTAAATTAACAATAACAAAGAAATTAGTCGCGGGAAAATATTAAACAAGTAGAGCAAAAATTATCGGTATAGCTCGTTTATATGGAAGTAGCTGTTTTTAATGAAATTTTTATTTAGAATTTCAAAATTTTAAATAAAAAAAGGGTACTCACAAGATAGAACAAAGTTTGAAACTCTCAGTTTAAGTTTGGGATCATTGCCATATTTTCAGCTTGCAATATTTAATTATTTATTTGAATTGTTGTTGCCTGTGATCTATTTTTAATCTCTTAATAATTATTAGCAATAACATATATATATATATATATATATATATATATATATATATATATATATATATATATATATATATATATATATATATATATATATATATATATATATATATATATATATATATATTTATTTATTATTATATCCTAAGCTGTATTGTTATTTACTTGTCTTTTCTTCGAAATAATAGTCCATTTCAGTTAGAAAAGCGACTTTATTAAATAGTGAACCTTTCGCCAGTTTCTCAAAAATTCTGAAAAATTCAATGTAGGTGGTTATCGATATTTTGACTTTTCGATTTTCTTAACCTTCATCAATGCTTGAGTAATTTTAATCTTTCAAATGTAACGAGTTTCGTTGACTTTTTCACTTGAATTGTCTGTTATTGTTGGGAAAAAAAAAATATAATATATATATATATATATATATATATATATATATATATATATATATATATATATATATATATATATATATATATATATATATATATATATATATATATATATATATATATATATATATATATATATATATATATATATATATAAATATAAATATATATATATATATATATAAATATATATATATATATATAAATATATATATATATATATATATATATATATATATATATATAGGTATATTTCTATATATCAAAATGAATGAACTAAATATAAATAATTGGCTTGTTGTCGGCTAACACTTTTTCCAAGATCGGAGCTTTCTTAGTCAGTGTTAAAAATATAGGATGATAATCTACCAGTAGTACTCTGTAGTTTAACCTTCCATTGTAGTTATTTCAAAAAAGTGTTATTGGAAATTTGATTCCCCTCACACGTGAATACGTTAATTTGAATAAATTAACTGAAAGCTATTTATCACATTTTCTAGTAAACTGTTTACCAAAGACCAAGATTGCTGCTTGAATCTGTAACTAAACATAAAACTAGGAAACACAAATTTAAAAAATGTTTTGTTTTCATATAAGTCTCCACAATTTCGCATTAATAAATGCAATTGTATAATTCAGATTTCAAAGCAGTATAATTAGTTTATTTCAATCTTTATAATTCATTTCGCTGTTTAGTAACGCTTTGGTGTTTTCTTCAATTCACATATTCTTAGTCAATAACAAATGCAGGGATATAATTTCAGAGTGATACCCTGTATTCTTCTATTTCTCTCATGATTTAGAAACGCAAGAACAAACATAGTAATTGAAATTTTATATATTTATGTCTATGTTATTTGTCTTCAATCTACCATTGCTCTCTTGACAATTTCAAATGATCTTTCGTTTTCAGAAACAATTACATAAATTTTTGAAAGGTTATAAAAATAGGAAGTAAGTGAGTTTGTTATTCTCATATTAGTATAAATGTGATAAATGTATGTCTATTTCAAGTGAACAGGGCACAGAGTACCTACGTATGTTGGTTCTCCTTGCCATAACATGTGTTAAATTTCGCACAATATTCCACTCGCATGCCCAGGTGAAAATCATTGTCTGGTTGTTGGAGGTAACTCATGTGGGGAGTAAAACAATTTAAAATGCGAATTCATCTCTTTGATTGAATGAGTCTATTCACACTACGTCCTGTGCGACAGTTATCGATTTCACTCCAGATGAGAAGTGAACAGCTGTACTTCACCCAGAATCCAAAAAGTCTTGTTTCGTGGTGTTTCCCATTTTATTTATTAGTCGTATTTTATCCCATGAAATACAGACTATTGCAGTGTATTGAAGGAAAGCAGTCATGTGAGGTAATATTTTTCCCATCCGTTTTAGACCTCCTAGTCCACGATTTTCGAAAATTTTTCATGTCTAATATATATGTATAAATATATATATATATATATATATATATATATATATATATATATATATATATATATATATATATATATATATATATATATATATATATATATATATATATATATATATATATATATATATATATATATATATATATATATATATATATATAAATATATATATATATATATAATATATATACATATATATATATATATATATATATATATATATATATATAATTGTTGAGGTTAGACGACTGTCTAAGTTAAGGAGAGAAAATGCTTAGTCAGGTATGCAGTCTTAGTCTTGTTCTGTCACTTTTCATGTGGGAGTTCTTTCTCGCATTTTTCTTTTAATGAAAAGTTTTTTGAACAATTCTCTCTGACATTTTCTTTTATGTTTCCTCCTTCTCCTGGACGGTTGTTGAGTTGAAGTCCTGTTCAAAATATTTGGCAACTACATCTCGATCCATGTCGACACACCTTACCGGAATAATGCTTCAGCTTTCCTTATGGACAGTTCAGGATGTCACCATAAAAAGGACAAAACCGGTGATCGCAGGTAATCACCGGTTTTGTGATTGTCTATCAAATTGTCAGATTGTCTATCAAATTTTTGGAGTATTTTCAACTGATCTACTAAGTGAAACGCCATGCATCTAATTTCTAATCTCGAAGGACTAAATTCTCTTACCTACAGTTCCTTTATTAGTATAACAAATATTTTCTCAGCGTTTTTACCAAACAAACTATCAGACCCAGTTAGATCTTTTCTGAAATTAACGGATGCAACTCTGCTATTTGAAGTTCTTCAAAAACTCTAGTTGTTTTATACCTTCAGCTATATGCAGTGAAGCTTTTAAATGTTTTTCGATCAATTTACACCTATTAGGATACTTTCTTTGGTGTCCGCTAGGGATTTCTGAAACTAAAGTATTTTGTTGCAAGTTTAGCGAAATCAGCCTATTAAAAATCTGAAATAAAGAGGCAAAGAGCGGAAAAACACACCGCACAGATGTCAAATCTCATCATATTATGCTGTTTCACTATGTTCTTGCAAATTTTATACTAGCATATTTATAAAGTAATTATATTATACTTATCTTAGAGTTATGAATAATTTTCACCTAACAGAACTTGAAAATATCAGCTCGATCAAAAATGTTTGGAGATTGCATAATTTCGACAACAGGCTTCAACTGGCCCTGATAGTTTTTTTTTTTTTTTTTTTAACTCGAGGGACCTACAGTTTAACGCCGGTTCCGAACGGCCAATGGGCTTGTAAACAATGTACATTACCCAACACTCAATCTCATAACTAGAACCTCTAAATTCAGGACATACACAACGCCCAAGAGCAAGGTGGGACTCGAACCCACATCCTCGGTCAACAAACGGTACAAGGCGGTAGTCGCTCACTGCTGGTCTACCGAGGCCCCATGGCCCTGATAGTGAATGCGTGTACTTCTAACTTATGTCTGGCAGATGAGTACTTTCTGAAATACAAGCAATCTGCATCTCTAACATTCCAGCATTTATATCGGAATTAAACTAGTATTTATCCATAATGAAGCATAATGAAATTCATTTTCAATATAATTTATGTTCACTACTGAGTAGGTTGTATAATTGCAAATGAAGATTCGCAGCTTTTCAGCTGTAGCGAGAAGTTCTTTGTTTTCGAAAAAACCTCAAGAAACACTGATCTGCTCTTTATGGCTTCTAGGAGCTGTCAATTGTAATGGTATATACATGTAGGATTGGTCTTGGTGAGACCCTCCTAATGATGTACCTCAACGACCCTGGGCAGGAAAACCCTCCAAAGGTTTCATTTTTCTATGCCGTAAGTTTATTTTCCCTGTATTAGGCGAAATACATTATCTCATAATCGTTATATATATGTTAGGGCACAACCTAAAGACTTGGAACTTAGGTTAATAGGTTTTTCATATATTGCCTTAGATTCCCACTGTAGTTTTTCTTACCTAAAGACTATTAATAAAAAATAGATAAAAATATTGGTCAAGTGGATTGTTGAAAATTAGTCATTTTGGTCGAATTGCTCCCAAATATCAAATATTGAGAGTGTAAGAGATGCTGTGGGTGAGAAAAATAGGTTGAGATGTGAGTCGCTTCAAATTCCCCAAAGGGTGATTGAATGCCAAGAATGGATAAGAGAACTTTGAGATATACAAGAAGTAAACAGCTGAGATGTTCTTGTATGAGAGTCTGCCTAAATCATCTATTTTAAATTTGAATATGAATACCAATAATGATTTCGAATATTCTCATTTTATTTTATTATGATTTACATTCTATATTGTAGCACAGTCAAAAATTTAATTATTTTACTGGCATGTACATACATAAACCTATATATTTCAAATGTTACTACGAATAGATGATCACTTGAATGTTGAATCGAATATTGGTCTGCTCGATGACAGTCATTAAATTAATTTTTGATGAATTTTTCAAATTTCTTAGAAATTAACAATTATATTTGTTTGTACAGTGGTATAATTCTTATAATTTTTTGAAAAAAGATAATTTCTTTTGAATAACTTGGCTTTCTTATTATGTATTCAACACAGCTCATGGTATAAAAAACTATATCCCGAAATATTATATCAAATTTACATACTCATTTTAAATTGTGTCAGAACACTCAATGGACGTATATGGGGATAGTCCCTAGTTTCAGAGCAAGATATATTTTACATAGAAAAACTTCATTGGAACAGGAGAACTGTAAATGCAGTTAAACATCTGATTCATGGACAATCTGAGCAATCTAATGAGCATATGGAGAATTGAACCCTTCCTCATTATATTATTAGTACCTTCTTATTACAAAATATACACGTTTGAAAGTATAATACTGATGGTTGATAAAAGTGTACAGATAACTTTAGGACATATCAATTATCTAATGGTTTCTCTGCGGCAGTACTGAGTCCTAATAAATGTGAGGGACAAGTTAGGAAGGCCAGCGGCGTATCAGTTATTTGCATTAACTATACCTACTGATGATAAAGATTTATTTGCATTCATCAACTGTTTTAGGTTTTCACAAAATGATTGGCATCCATTGGCCTTTTAAATTATGATACATGCTGGAATAATACAGAGTAGGGATCTAGGTAGTTTGACGAGTATAACCAAATACTCTGAATAGCGTTTACGTATGGCAGGTATGTTGATTTAGAGATTCAAATTTGCGCTACATAGACGGCCATTCCATAATGTTTCATGAAATGATAAAACTTTGGCAGATATAATAATTTGCATTTTTGAATTATCTATGAATTAGTGGTTTGTATTTATTCAGTGAGTAACTATACAAGATGGTGATTTTTGCTTAATATTTGATTTTCAATGCTCTTTCTATCTGGTAGACAAAGAAAGACCCTTTTGATATACATATAGAAGATGAAGATGGACGTATGTCTGAATGTATTTAAATGAAAATATATTTTTAAAACTGTAAACAAAACATCTACAATTTAATCATATGTTTCTCACTATCAACAATTATATAGTGCAAAATTCAGAAGTTTAGGTTAAAAATACAAAACATAAAGAATATGATTATATACGAGTATAATTAAATTTCTTATGGCATTAACCATAAACGCACAATCGCCGCCACTGTTGAACATCTTGTTGACAATGACGGCAGAGTACATAGGCCAAACAATAATAGGTATTTATCAGCTAATCGGAGGCATTGTACAGAGATCAGTTATTGCATTCAGAGTGCGGTTGCAGCCGTTCAACGCCGACTGAGTTTCCATAGAGTGAAAGGTTGTCTGATTCTTATACTGCTTTATCGCTCATTTCTCTTTTTGCAGTGATGTTAGATTGTCAATAAGCTGGGATTGAGGTATTAGCGGTATAAGGTACAAATTTTCTAAAATCATTCGTGATACTCATTTCAATAGGACTTAGGCCTCGTTATAATATCGGTAGGTATCAATTAAATTATTGTGCAATAAATAAATGTTTCGTTAAAGGAAGATTAATTTAGATCATGCAATAAAAAATAAACATCAGTTATCGACAGGTGTATGGAACAACAATTGGCTTCATATCATTGAGCGTAGTTATAGAAAAACCTGGGAAGCAGAGCTCTATATGATGTATTTTTTCTTCATATGCGTTCATTTTCTCATACGAATTTTGAACTCCTTTTTCGTGTGTCGCATCCAGGTACAAACCGAAGTGAAAAGAAGAGAAAAATATATTTTCTTCTAAACAAATTTTGGGAAGTTTACCTCAGATATAAATATCGAAGCAGGACGAAATGCGATTCGAACGGAAAAGTTTCCGCGAAGTGCAGCGTGGCAGCAGAATAATTTAAACCTGAATGGATCGTACCTACTTCAATATGAACTCAACACACATACCAAATTTCGACCCTCTAACTCAATCTACAGAATCTGTGGAGGGAAAATTTTCAAAAACTACGGAGAAACGAGAAGAATGGCAGAATCAGAAAAATAAATCTAATTTCAAAAGGAACTTCCCTAACATGAACTCAATACACATGTAATTTGCAACCCTCTTACTCACGTTGGCGGAGTTTGGGTGTGCGATAATGCTTTCGAATAAGTTTTTTAGAATGAACTTCCACATCTGTAGTCAACAGTTTGAAAATTTTACGCCCATGCTCCTCTCCGCCAATCCACTTCCCAATGTTTGGAGAACTCCAAATTTATTTTTAATTTACCGAAATTTTTATTCGTTCGGCCTCGAAAACAATAGCAAATTTCAGCTCATTTGGTATGATAGGAGGCGCTGACATTAATTTTCAACAAGGAATCTAAATGTGGAATAAAAAATAGGGTTTGCCATTTAAAATAAAGAAGTTAGTAACTACTTCCGGTATAAGCGGAAGTGGTAGAAAACTTCCACTATTTAAAGTAGTTCATGGTTGAAAACTTTCATGTGTAAATTTTTATAATCGTATCATTTTTACTTTCTCATATAGACTGAGAAAGAGTAAATGAGTAAAAATTCATTGGTATTTCCAAATAAAAAGTATTTTATCACATGCCAGTTTGAACAATAGTACTATTAATAATAATAGAAAAACAAAAACATTAAATATTAACATTAAATGAGTGACAACACCTATGCAGGTAAAAATGCAGATATTCAAAAATCGCTATGCTTTATCCTGCTTTAAAAAAAAATCTTAGACAGTATAAAAAGATTTATTACTTAGAAATGTTTCCATTTTTGGTTGAAAATCCTTTAGTTCTAGTTGCTTAATTTTATATGGTAACTTGTAGAAGAATTTTGGAGGAAAACAGTCTGTAAATATATATATATATATATATATATATATATATATATATATATATATATATATATATATATATATATAATTATTAATTATATATTATATATATATATATATATATATATATATATATATATATATATATATATATATAATTATTAATTATATATTTATATATATTTATATATATATATATATATATATATATATATATATATATATATATATGCTTTCTAGAGGGGGCTAGACAAATTCTTGGGGGGCTTGTTTTTTACAAAGTACTAAGATAAGTATACGTAAAAAAAGACAGGAATATACAGCTTTTTCTGTCTTTTTACCTAGAAAAGTATACTGAAAAATGAATAATATTCATTAAAAATCATTTTGAAAAAATTTATTCTAATCAAAAATAATTAATAAAAATCTCTCATAAAAAAAACTCCTAATAAATGGAACAAATACCTTATAAATAGACGACCAAGTTAATATGTATTATCTCTCTTGCTTGGTCAATTGTTTGCGCTCAATTGTGTTTTTAGTTTTGTTTCTATTTCCACGTAAAATAAAAGTTTGAAATTGAATTAACGGCTAATAATATTTTATCTTAAGAGGTTGAAGAAATTGAGGGAAAATATGTGCATTTTATTGAAGCACTTTCACTTGAATTAATCGAACGCATGCCCTCGCATTTAAATGTTTTTCGGCAGATGAGAAGTTTTAGTCCTGCTATAATTTTAAATTCAGTCCAAAGACCGAAATTTTCTGAGCTAGGTACCACTCACTTTTGTAACTCCAAAAAAAATATCTGACAGAGATAAAATGTAAAAACTTGTTGAATGTCGATTGGAAAGAAGTGTTTGGTGAATCTGAATTTGGTTTGGTGAAATTGTTAATTTCGATATCAGTCGAAAGATAAAAAAGTGGAGATTATAAGAGTGAAAGTCACTTTGAAAATACATTTTCGGTTGTCCTATATTTTGAGAAAGTAAAAATCAAGCTCAGTGTTTTCCGGGTTAATTTATATCGTACTCGCCAAATGTAACAGGTGTTTACGATCCTGTAGTGTAACTTTTCAATACAGACTATAATTCATAATATATAAGAAATGTGAATTTTCTGACAAAATGGATTGCATTAAATGCAATTGTTCGTCAAGCAAACACAAAAAACTTATACGTGATGGTTGGTTAGACCTTACTACTGCGCTTGTTCCGGGTTGACGTCGGAGAAAACGAAATACATGTTGCAAGAACGAAGAAATTTGAAATATTATTGCAAGGATTGCCAGGAATTTCAAACTTTGAGATTGCTGAAATGTATGATTGAGGATAAAGATAAGATGATTAAAATGATGGAGGAAAAAATCGAAATGATGGAAAAAATATCGAAAAATGGTAAACTTAATTATGCAGCCACATTGACATCCCTGAAATAAAAAGGAAGCCACTCGCCAAAAATCAGCTCAGTATAATAGTATCCCCAAATAATATTAAACAACCGAATTCAAATACAATACAGGAACTGCAAAATAAGGTCAACCCAAGCAAGGTTGGCATCGGAATTGATATGATAAAAAATATAAGAAAAGGCTCACTTATTATCAGATGTAACAATAGAAATGCAAAGGAAAAAATGAAAGCCAAATTACTAAAAACTATGGGAGCGAACTATTAAATTAAAGAAACTAAAATGCATAAACCTTCGATACGAATCGCATATATAGATTTAAATGGACAACAAAATGATTTCATATCGGTGTGAAATTGTTGAGAAAAACCAACGGAAATGAAACAAATTGGGCCATAGTTGAGTGCGATGGTAATGTTTTCAAAAAAATTACCGAGAAGAAGAAACTCAATATAATGTACAAGTGTCTCTGGTATACGAGAGTTTCCACATTCCGAGGTGTTTTGAGTACTGCGGATTTTATCACAAGGGTGACGACTGCAGCGAGGATACCGTTTGTGCCAAATGCTCATGAAAGCATGTGTCGGGGAAGTGTTCAAGTAATTTAATCAAATGCAAAAATTGTGTGATTGCGAATGAAAAGTACAAATCAGGTTATGATGAGTGCCACAACTGTTTTAATGGTGGGTGCCCATCTTATATGAGACTCATAGAAAAGGCAAGGCAAATTATCAACTATACTAATTAGTAAGTTCGTTTGAAGTTAATTATATAAATAGATTTTTGTGACTGTCTATGGATCAGTTCATTAGAGATTATAATTACTATGAATTTGAAGCAACTGTATGCGATACTAGTGAATGTTATAATAAAATAACACAGAAAGAAAGTGATTGGAGTTTCAGATTATTCTACAATAATATTAGAAGTATATATAAAAATATGGATCAACTTAGGGTTGTGTTGGATTCTGTGCGTCATGATTTTGATTGTATTGTACACAGTAAAACTTTTCATATTTTTAATAAGAGCATTTTTGATTTGAATGGATATGATTTAATTTACAGTGAGGGGGGCTACAATTGAAATGATGGTGTAGTTATCTATATAAGACATAAATATAAATATGATTTCACTTGTAATGAGTTTAGGCAAAGTGAAAATTATAAAATTGATTGTACTTGTAGATGATAGGAAGATTCATGTAACTGGACTTTACAGATCGCCGGAGATACCAATTGAAGAGTTCAATAATGATTTATATAATGTCATCGTTGGTGACTTTAACATTAATTTACTAGAGTAAAATGAAAATACAATAAACTTCTTATTTATCTATAATATATTATATCTTAATATAATAAATAGGGAAATTTTTTGCAAGTGATCAACCAACCGACTAGGGTGCAGGGAGAGAGCGAGTCATATCTAGATCATATTTTGATAAAAAACATTCAAAGCGGTTCATCCTTTATATTAAAAAGTCACATCACTGATAATTTTGCCACTATGCTCCATTTTCGGGTTGGATAGAATTGTTACAAAGAGTCGCTTACTGTAAAACAAAAAATGTATACAAAATTAGATAATGAAAAGTTGAAAATGCATTTGAGTGGCATAGATTGGAATTATTTCTATAAATTGTCAGATGTTGATTTATTGAAGGAAAATGTTTTGGAGACCATAAAAATCAGATAAAAAAATGCATATATAAAGTTATGAGAAAAAATGTGTAAAGAAAATCTTGGATAACAAGAGGAATCATGAACTCATTAAATACAAGAAATAAGATATACAAAGTCTGCGAAAAAAGTAAGGCTGACGCAGACTGGAGGGTATTTAAAGTTTACAGAAATAAATTGAATCATCTAATTAAAATTACAAAAAGTCAGTATTTCATGGAAAAAATTGAATCGAGTAAAAATAGTTCGAGAGAGTTGTGGAAAGTTGTTAAGGAATTGTGTCCAAAACAACAAAAACGGACAATATAAAAACAATAAAGATTGGGGACAGTGTCGTCTCAGAGGAAATAAAAATAGCAAATACACTAAATAGATATTACAAAAATGTAGAAAAAGATTTATCTAGTGAAATAAAATATACAAAGAGAAGAAAAGGAAAAATTCCTCTTCTTAAGCAGCAACTCATTTTAGCACCTACAGATGAAAAATAAATGGGGAATACCATATTGCATTTAAAAACAAAAAAAAACGTGGGAGTCGATGAAATTTCAGCCGAAGTGTTCAAACTTGGGATAGACTACGTGACAATGCCGCTAGTACATTTATGCAATATGATACTAAAAAATGGAATTTTTCTAAACTCTCTGAAGACGGCTATTGTAGTGCCACTTTACAAGGGAGGGTACAGAGGACTTTGCAGAAGCTATAGGCCAATTACGCTACTTCCCTCATTAAGTAAAATTATTGAGAAAATCATAAAAAGCAGACTAGATTCCTTTTTAGAAACAAATGAAATTCTATCAGAAATGCAATTCGGATTTAGAGAGGGTAGATCAACGCAGGATGCTATTGCTACATTGGTTGAAAGGGTGTATAGAACATTTAACGATGATAAAATCAGCCTATGTATTATGATTGATTTTTGGAAAGCTTTCGATACCGTGGAACATGACATCCTGCTGGAGATATTGAAGGAATTGGGAATCAGAGGGGTTGGTCTGGAGTTGCTGCGAAGCTACTTAACAGGCAGAAAACAAAAGGTCAAGATGAATGAAGGTTGTCTTAGCGATTTAGAGTCAGTAGAATACGGAGTTCCACAGGGAACAGTTTTGGGACTCATCTTATTCACCTTATATTTAAACGGACTTTTTTCGATGGAATCTATTGGGCAAATAATCAGTTTCTGCAATTTTTTACAGTGGAAATTCGTGGAAGCTATTAAGAAATGATGTTGAAAGTGATTTCATCAAAATTAAACATTGGATGGAGGAGCATCTTCTCACAGTAAATTATGAGAAGACAAAATACATTCCCTTTGCGGTCGATAAGAGACGCTCACAAAGTATTGATGATTCAGTAATAAAAGATAAAAAAAGTACTTTTCAGATACCTGGTGCATACTGCTGTAAGTATTTGGGAATGATGGTGGACTCAAATCTACTGTGGGAAGCACACGCAGAATACCTTATTCAAAAACTTAGAGGACTAGTCTCTGAGGTTAGATATTTAACAACTATTTTGAGCAAAAAATATTTGAATTATATTTATTTCGCCTTGGTTCAGTCGCAATTATTATAAGGTATCATTGCTTGGGGTGGAGCTTATAACAGCGTTATAAAGAAAGTAGAAATCCAACAGAAATGGATTATAAACATTATAATAAAAAAAAGCATGTATTTTCCTACTGATATGTTGTATAAAATGTCTGGCTTCTTTGGCATACGACAGCTGTTTTTTTTGAGTTTGTTGAAACATGTAAAAAAGCATATTTCCTATGAGGCCCTTATATCTCACAGATTTGAAACACGAAACAGTGTTTTTAATTTGATGGTACCTAAAATAAAGAAGACTATATCTCAGCAGAGCGTTTATTTCCTGGGACCGAGAACTTTCAACTTTCTTCCGCTTGAAATTAAAACAATAGTTAATAATAAAAAATTTAATAATAAAATAAAAACCTGGATACATGATAGAGATAGAAAATTTATTGCTAGTTTGATGGTTATCTGAAATTATGTTATTTTAAGCGGTGGATGATGTCGGCGATATCTCGTTCAAAACTTTTGATTTTTTTTTCCTTTCAATTTTTGGTTGTACCTGCGATCTGCGATGACGAGTATTGTATTGGGTGTACCTAGTGTATGTATATATATATATATATATATATATATATATATATATATATATATATATATAAACAAAAATATATATATATATATATATATATATATATATATATATATATATATATATATATATATATATATATATATATATATATATATATCGTAACCGATGACGGTCCACACACAGGCGTTAGCCTTTGTGGTCATATTTGTCTTTGTAAACCATGTTGATATTACGAGATTGGTTTGTAGTTATTAACTATGATATTTCGATGTATTTTTGTGTTTCTGAATGGGATTGTTAAAAAATATTTTTTAATAAAGATTATTATTATTATTACTATTATTCATCAAACCCTGATAACCCTATTATTTTTTGGGGGACGATTTAAAAAATGCAGCCTAAAAATTCATGTTTAAAGATTTAGCTCTATATGCATTTACTCTCCTAAGCTTACCGTTATCCAATGCATTCGTGGAGAGGATATTTTCATTGATGAATATTGTTAAATGTGAAATTGGAAACAAAATGCTACTGAAAATGTTTAATTCAGTTGTGTTTATTAGATCACACATTGCAATAAATGAGATTTGCTGTAAATAATTTGAGCCTAGCAAAGCTATGTATGCAAAATTTAATTCTGATATGTATCAGTAGCAGAACAAATCCACAACTTCAACCACAGACAAAGATGATGATGATGATATAATGATGTTTTGTGAATAGTTTATGTAAAAATAAAGATATTTGTAACAGAATCGTGGTTTTGATTGTAATATTAATTTAAGTAAAAAGTCCCAAAAATAACTTTTATTGTTTTTTGGACGAGTAGACAACATATTTGGTGCACTATTTTTTCATGCGGTTGCGAAAAATTCATGATTACAATTTTGAGCGAAAAATTAGTTGCAAAACACGTATGAAATAACAGCTAGAATAAGTGAATTTTATATAGAAAAATAATTGTAACCAAAATCCTATGGTTTTCGAAATATCTCGAATTTTGTGAAAGTGTAGTATCAGTTTTAACGCTTAAACTCTAAACTGGTGTTTTCTAACCTACTTCTTCTAGCCTACTAAGTGGATCAAACTTTGTGGCGCACTTGTAAAATATTGACTAACTCAGACTAAGTGTGTGAAAATAAAGGTGAAATAATTGCAATCTTTAAACGGCACTAACTTGTTCAACTTAAATGGGACACCCCGTATTTTATGGATCAAACTTTATGGCGCACTTGTAAAATATTGACTAACTCAGACTTAGTGTATAAAAATAAAGGTAAAATAATTGCAATCTTTATACGGCACTAACTTGTTCAACTTAAATGGGTCACCCCGTATTTTATGTCACCAACATATGTCAAATTTAATTGTCTATCCAATACCAGAATTCATTCCAATCGATATATTCTCACGTTTTCAAATGAAATGCACATTTCTCATCTTGCAAAATGATTTTAAGAAATGTATCATTTATCAAGTCGTCTATCGCGTTTTGAGCAACCAGAATACTTTACCTGTATTTAAGAGTGAATTTGTAGATCACCATATGTTGATTAATAATGAATAGAGTCTGATGGTCGCCATTTTGAACACTCGATATAAAATATTGCTTGTTTCACATAAAAAAATTTTTTCCTTCATAACTCGAACTAATACATAACATTAAAGATATTAAAAAATAAACGTATATATTATGATCTTGATGTTTATTTCAATCATTTCTGATTTCTCAAACCGCCATAGGCGACTTGATAAATGATAAATTTCTTAAAATCAGTTTGCAAGATGAAACTATTCATTTTATTTGAAAACGTGAAGAGATATCGATTGGAATGTTTACAGGTAGTCGATAGACAATTGAATTTTACAGCTGTTGGTGACATAAAATACGCAGTGTCCCATTCAAGTTAAACAAGTTAGTGCCGTTTAAAGATTGCAATTATTTTACCTTTATTTTTACACACTAAGTCTAAGTTAGTCAATATTTCACAAGTGCTACATAAAGTTTGATCCTGTTAGTAGGCCTTATAATTAATTTGGTTAAAAACAAAAAAACACCAGTTGAGAGTGTAAGCGTTAAAACTGATACTACATTTTCAAAATATACGAGATATTTCTAAAACCATAAGGTTTAGGTGAATTAAACCCTAATAAAACTGGCATTATTTTGTTTTCACTGTAAAATCCAAAAATGAAATAATATACAAGGTATTCCATTTGAAAAATACCTACTTTGATACTTTTCATGTTTTTCGCACACCCTGTACAACATGAAAATATTTTTAAAAAATAGTTCTAATAGGTCCCTATCCATCCCGAAGAAAAAACTTTTATAAAATCAAATACTTTAGCCATAACTCTTCGTGTCGAATATATATATATATATATATATATATATATATATATATATATATATATATATATATATATATATATATATATATATATATATATATATATATATATATATAT
>JARQZK010003009.1:95000-102500 GCA_030704885.1 Cynegetis impunctata | reverse complement strand
TATATATATATATATATATATATATATATATATATATATATATATATATATATATATATATTTATATATATATATATATTTATATATATATATATTCATAATTTTAATAATAATAATATCTTTACCAAAGATACATGTCATAACATAGATATTATATACTCATATTCTATATATTTCATACAAATTTTCATTGCACCTAAGTAATATAATATTTATATGTGCTTACAGGCTAAAGTGAAGTTAGCGCAAATGACATATATAATGAAAAAAAGGAGAGCTGGAAAAAAAAATTCTGAAGACAAGAAGAGAATAATCCAACAAATTGACAAATTCTTAGTAATAATTTTCATATTCTCTGCAGGCAAGACCAAACATTCTTGTATGATTTTTTATTATCTCTAGTGGTATAATATCATGAGATTTGGGACTCAGATAGGTAATATATTGTTTGTCTTCATTTTTATGGTTATTTGGCACTTGGATATGCATATTTTTAATACTTCGTGTATTAAACTTACTATCAACAAACATTTTTAAGTTGCCTCTTTTAAAAACATGCATCCAAACATTGAAAATGTATAATGAACGAATATTTAAAACTTCCTTCTTCTACAGAAGCTTAAAGGAATAGTTCATATTTGTTGTAGATAATTTTTAACATATAGTTTTGTACTTTTTTCAGCTTCTCAAGTGTTCTGGTATAAATACCACCCCAAATCAATATGCCATATCTCAAAAATGAATCCACGAGTGCTTCATGAATAGATATCAATATATTTCCATTTAATATTTCTCTGAGATTAAAAAATTTGAATACAAGCTTTCCTACTTTATTTGTCAAATAGTCGATAAGATTGCCCCATCAGATGTGTTGATCAATTATCACAACCAAATACTTAATCTCATCAACTTTTGCAATTTCGTCCTGAAGGTTATCTATTTTAATTGATCTATAGTGTGGGCGATTAAGGTTGGATATTGAGAATGCCATGTTCTGAACTTTCATCACATTGAAAGTTAGTTGACATTTGTCTAGCCAGTTTTTTATTACTCCTACTTCATCAATTACCCGTTCTTTTGCATCGTCCCAAGTTTCCCCATTAAACATTTCAACTGTATCATCAGTAAAAGAAATAAGCTTAGCATTAATATTCAGTTTTAATAATGAGTATATAAATGATGAACAGGATTGGGCCTAGCACCGTGCATTGGGTAACCCCCACATCTCTACAAGTTTCGGATTACTCAGGATATTCTTAATTTTGACCTGCTGATACCGACCAGCAAATTAGCTCCTGAAGATGTCCAGCACAATGCCCAAATCTCCGCAATGAGAGAGCACCTCAAGAAGTTTCTCATGGTACACTGTATCGACCGCTTTTGCCAAATCCAAAAGTACTCCAATACATTTTGAATCATTATCTTGGATTTCTTTTCTAGCTTCATACAATGCATCGCAGGTACCTAGGCCCTCCAGAAAGCCTCTATATAGCACCTCGTTTCGTTTCAGGAATTCCACAAGTCGTTATTTTCGGCATTTTTCAAAGATCTTTTTACTACACTGATAGGTTTATAATTGGATATTGAGGTTTTACCCCCATTTTTATGTATCGGGTTTATGAAACAGTTTTTGAATTGACGAGGTACGATGCAAGTGCGTAAGTTCAGGTTGATAATAGGATTAAAAACACCAAGAATGTGTGGATGTATTATTATGTTCATGGTTACACCGTCAATTCCAGGTGAACTTTGGTTTTTCAAACCATTTATTCATTTGAGTTTTTCACTTTATGTGACTGGTGTAAGAAATATCGTAATATTGACTGTCCATCTCCTGGTGGAAATTTTTGAGCTTAGATTTTTTCTGGAGCATAGATCCTATGTTAGCGAAGTAGTCATTGCAGTAATTAGGCATTTGCTTATCATCAGCAGAAGGTTGCCAATATCATCTAGTATCTACAATTCTGAATTTTTGTTTGATGGATTTTCATTACATGCTTCATAAATAATTTGGTAAGTTTTCTTGGTTTTGTGAAACTAAATCTTTGTACTAGTCATTTTTTTCTTTTTTTAAAAGCAGCTTTGAGTAGTTTCTGTATGCCTTGAACTCAGCCCGCAGAGTCAACGACTGATGAAGTGATAGTCTTCCTCTTTAGTTTATCTCTTCTTTTTATTGAAGCTGTTAGTCTTGGGAGAATCCAAGGTTTGATTTTTTATTTTTATTCATAAATAGATTTTTTGTAATTTTTGATTCGTTAAGAATATCGGAAACTATATTTGTATATCCATCTGTTGCTATATCTACATCATTATTTCCCTGTACATCAGACCAATTCTGACTTTTGAAGAGATGATTCAATTTTTGTAGGTCAATTTTTGTGATATTTTGTAAATTTTTCGAACCATCAACATCTTCACGATTCTTAATCCTGTAGGTTAGGTTTATTGCTATTGGATAGTGGTCTGTTATGTTACAATTTAAAATATGAGATAGATACTCAACATCATCAGTACCACGTTTTTGTTTCACAAATATGTGATCAAGGCAGCTGGAGCTGTCGTCCGTCACTCTTTTCGGAGACCGAATGCAGGGTTCAAACCCATTACTCGCCAACATCGATAAATATAACTATTGACTATATTGTCATCTTTTTGTAGTGTATTTATATTTATGTCACCTAAAATAATCTGGACCTGACTCGTCTCCCTCACAGCCTCTAGAAAGGGATCTATGTCTTCTATAAAAAGTCTTTCATCTGTTGGGTTTGGTCCATATATACCGAATATCATACTGGAGATTTCTCCCACATTTAGCCTCAACACACCAAGGGTAACGCAATATCTTTCAAGCTTAACAACTTAGAACGGGGCATCCAAGTCAAATTTAATCATCATCAATCAACTCTATTTGAAAACACTCACTCAAAACAATGACATCACAAATATCAAGATTATATTTTTGAATTGTGGTTATCAGTTCACTGAAGTTTTTTCTTGCAGTGCGTGTATTGGAATGTATCAAACTGAGAAATCTCTCCAATGTACTCACCACAGTATGAAAGTCGACCAACACATCAAGGGTACTAACATCCGCAGGACCCAAACTATATATTTGAACAGAAACTTCGAAACAATAATTAGACATCTTTAGTTGAACATTATTTGTAACACACAGTGAAATCATTGGTAATAATGTCTAGCTTAGACTTGTAATTTTCACTATATCAATGTCAGTGTGTCTTCTTCATATTCATCTTGTTGGTCTTGACAATAGCAGTAACTAAAACTTACTCAGTAACCTGTTAATTTCGAAGTAAAATTTGCATATTTTATGTAAAATTGAAAAAGGTATACCGAATAATTTATATATATATATATATATATATATATATATATATATATATATATATATATATATATATATATATATATATATATGTATATATATATATATATATATATATATATATATATATATATATATATATATATATTTATATATATATATATATATAATATATATATATATATATATATATATATATATATTTATATATATATATATATATATATATATATATATATATATATATATATATATACCAGAAATTTTTAAAATCGTGGTCTAGCAGTACATACGACTATGTGTATTAACACAACTCGGAGGCAGTATTTTTGATTCCTCAGCGAGTAGTGTCTATAGCTCTTACTGTCTTCTAGCTATAAAATGTTATAAATTGTAGCTCTGGAATAATTGTTTTAATCATATTTTAAAAGAACTGATTACATACTTTCAGACACAACAGTAAATCAAGAGAGATTGAAATGATAAAAGCACAATGATCACTTCACAATTCACCTGGAAAAAAGAGCCATTCAATGAAAATAATATCTAGAAATAATGGGGGAATATAAATCCATCTGTTCATTTCACCCACAGGGAAAGCAAAAAATATTCCAGGTATTCAGTTATTAATATTTGAGATATGAAAATCAAACCCTCAAGTCTGGCGATTATACATTCAATATTGTCTCCCTCTTCAAATAATTTCATTTAAATTGACAATGCACCTTTAATGCTCACGTTGTAGAAGTATATATATATTCATCATATTCTATGGATATTGCTTTTTATTTTAACGTGAAGAGAGAAAATGTTTTATGACAATAAATTATTGTAACGTTATGAAATACCGTCCACTGGCTAAACCAAAAATTTAAAAAAGTTTATTCATTCTAATATATATATATATATATAATTATTTATTCGAATTGTTGTTGCCTGTGAACTATTTCTAATCTCTTGATAATTATTAGCAATAACAGGCTTGTTGAATCTTAAAAAACTTGATTTTATTGAAAAGTTGACGTTTCGCCACGACATTCGTGGCTTTATCAAAACTTTTGAGAAAAAATTGAAATTTCTTTGACATTTATTGATTTGAAAAATTTCTATAGAAACAGACTACTGTTTCACTAAAATTTTTTTCGGCTGTGGCCGTTCTTTGCTATTTATTACGTGCTATTCAGTCCAATATTAACATTCAAATTTGTTATTATTAGATGGTAAGGGAAACCACAGAAACCTTTACCCACGTAATGTTCGAAATAGGTCCAAATTATTTTGATTTTGAAGAGTCAAAGAATAATAATAATAGGGTACTATTTATCTTTTTTTCAAAAATTTCTCATTGCGGCTGTGGCCGTCTTCAGTTATTAATTACGTGCTATTCAGTCGAATATCAACAGACAGGTCCGTTGATATTAGATGGGAAGGGAACCACAGAAACCTTCACCCACGTAATGTACAAAATAGGTTTAAAATATTTGATTGTTGTCTTTAAAAAGACATCACTTGTGATTTTGGAGATCACATGTTCTAAATTATATCTTCTTTCTAGAAAAATTGAAAATTCTAGATGTTTAGATTTTGTCTAAGAAGATGAGTTGTTGTGGTTAGAATTTGTTTGTTGAATTAAATCTGCGTATATTGAACTTAAATGTTTGATATCTGTTCTATCATTTACGACTTCATTTAAATTTTTTTGAATATGTAACATTTCTAAAATTTCTCTGCGTTTTTGATCTTTTTCTATTTCTAAAATTTTTGTGCTATTAAAGTTGAAAGTATGATTCTCATTGTTTTTATGTTTTATTAGTGCTGTGGTTTGTGTTCTGGTATATTTGTGTGCTTTTAATCTTTCTTCTAAATTTTGAAAAGTTTGTCCTATATATGATTTATTACAATTATTACAGGGTATACTATAAACAACATGAGATTTTTGCAGAAGAGGTGTTTTACTTTTTAATTTAGAATATATTTGTTTAATTTGATTTTGTGCGGTATGGGCTACTTTAATATCGTGTGGATTTAAAATTTGTGAAATTTTATTACTTAAATGAGGAATATATGGAAGAGGAATATATTTTTTGTTTATATTTTCTTTTTTTGATGTTTCTAATGTGTTGTACAGTTTATGAATTCTATTTTTAGTGATTTTCTGTATAAGTTTTATTGGATAATCGTTTTTTATGAGTAATTTATGGACATCTTGTAATGTTTCATGTCTGTGTGTAGGTGAAGTAAGTTTAAGTGCTTTGTCTATATATCCGATTATTAAACTCTTTTTTTGTGACAAATGAAGTGTACTGTTGTAGTTCAATGTTCTTTGTGAAAAAATTTCTTTCCTATGCCATTTTGTGATAATTTCATTGTTTTGGTGCATGAGAGTAATATCAAGAAAATTTAATGTATTGTTCGTTTCTTTTTCTAGAGTAAATTGTAATTTTCTATTAAAGTCGTTGAATTTTTTGAGAATATCATCAATAAAATCTTCTGATGTTATTATAAGGCAATCATCAACATACCTTTTGAAAGTTATAATTTGTTCATTCAAATTATTTAATACATTTTCTTCTAAATATTCTAAAACTAATTGAGCTATAACACTGGAAATAGGACTTCCCATTGCTACACCATCAATTTGTTGGTAAAAGTTATTTTCATATTGAAAATAGTTTGTACCAAGAGCAAATTGAATTGCTTCTATAAAATCGGTTTTAGGAATATTTGTATAATTTTTGATAATATCCCATTTGTCATTAATTATTATTGGAACCAAAGAATTTGGAATATTGGTATAAAGAGAAACAACATCTAATGAGAAAAATTTGTAATTGTTAGGTATTTTCAAAGATTTAAGATGGTCTACTAGATCGAGAGAATGAAAGTAACAAATTGTTTAAAACATGGCAACAAAAAAATTTCATTTCTCCACAAAAATCAAAAGAATTAATTCGACACAACAGCCTTCCACCTAAATTTTATGGTCTTCCTAAAATACATAAAGAAAACATACCATTAAGACCTATCGTCTCTTATATTCAATCACCTCTATATAATCTCTCTAAATTTCTTTCTTCAATATTGAAAAATATAGTAAATCAAAATCCTTGTTATATCAAAAATTCTCTCGATCTAGTAGACCATCTTAAATCTTTGAAAATACCTAACAATTACAAATTTTTCTCATTAGATGTTGTTTCTCTTTATACCAATATTCCAAATTCTTTGGTTCCAATAATAATTAATGACAAATGGGATGTTATCAAAAATTATACAAATATTCCTAAAACCGATTTTATAGAAGCAATTCAATTTGCTCTTGGTACAAACTATTTTCAATATGAAAATAACTTTTACCAACAAATTGATGGTGTAGCAATGAGAAGTCCTATTTCCAGTGTTATAGCTCAATTAGTTTTAGAATATTTAGAAGAAAATGTATTAAATAATTTGAATGAACAAATTATAACTTTCAAAAGGTATGTTGATGATTGCCTTATAATAACATCAGAAGATTTTATTGATGATATTCTCAAAAAATTCAACGACTTTAATAGAAAATTACAATTTACTCTAGAAAAAGAAACGAACAATACATTAAATTTTCTTGATATTACTCTCATGCACCAAAACAATGAAATTATCACAAAATGGCATAGGAAAGAAATTTTTTCACAAAGAACATTGAACTACAACAGTACACATCATTTGTCACAAAAAAAGAGTTTAATAATCGGATATATAGACAAAGCACTTAAACTTACTTCACCTACACACAGACATGAAACATTACAAGATGTCCATAAATTACTCATAAAAAACGATTATCCAATAAAACTTATACAGAAAATCACTAAAAATAGAATTCATAAACTGTACAACATATTAGAAACATCAAAAAAAGAAAATATAAACAAAAAATATATTCCTCTTCCATATATTCCTCATTTAAGTAATAAAATTTCACAAATTTTAAATCCACACGATATTAAAGTAGCCCATACCGCACAAAATCAAATTAAACAAATATATTCTAAATTAAAAAGTAAAACACCTCTTCTGCAAAAATCTCATGTTGTTTATAGTATACCCTGTAATAATTGTATTAAATCATATATAGGACAAACTTTTCAAAATTTAGAAGAAAGATTAAA
>JARQZK010003009.1:72500-92500 GCA_030704885.1 Cynegetis impunctata | reverse complement strand
CTTGGAAAACATTTCTTGGAATATTTGGCTAGGGTCCTCCTAGCTGTGGGGGAGCAGTAAGAATTGAAAGAGTCATTATTCTTATAAATTCCAACAGATCCACTTTAGTATGCGAGTGCACCATTGATACAAAATCTAATAAAAGGCCATTACCATTTTCGAGACCTTATGCGTATGCGATACAGGCCTCTCATTTTATCAAATATTCTTGACTCTCTGTTCCCAAGTTCACTCCTGAAAAGTGTGGCAAGACGTATATCATCTTCTTTATCTGTTCATCGTTTTGGTTTTTCTGATTTATAACAACCTCATTTTTTCATTGGTTTTAGAAAAGGAAACATCTTCTATTGGCTGCTTTGAAATTCCTTTACGAATATCTCTAAGGCTGCATATTTCTTCACCATCACTTGGGGCATCATCTTTGTCGCTATCAGCTCCATCTTTAGGAGGAGAGAGAACAAATTGTAGTTCGTTACAATTTTCTATATTGTCATAATTTTCATCATCAGAAGTCAGTTCCTCTATGTAGTTCAATAGCTCCTTCGCTTCGCGAGGATCTTCGGGATTACAACGTTGTTTTTTAAAAATAACGAAACACTCCGATGTGCCCCGGCACCCAAAGGAGGATCACTTTGTTGTTCCTGCCCAGATCGTTAAGTTTGTCTAGGCATTCACAAACCATCTTTGAGTTCATGTTATAAGAGCTCAACGCTTTGATGGCTGCTTGGCTATCGGAGAGGATTGCAATTTCCTTGTTTCGGTATTTCCTGTCGAGGTTGAACTAAATGCACCTTTCTATGGCGTGAATTTCCGCTTGAAAAATACTGGGGAACTGGCCCATGGGTTCTGGGTATTTGGTACGAGGCCCAACGACTCCTGCTCCAGTTCCTTTGGGAGTTTTAGACCCGTCCGTATACCATATTATGGTATTTTTCTCCAGTGCTTGGTATTTAGTTTCGTTCGAAATAATTCCTCGAAACTGAATTTCCTGGTAATTTCGTCAGTTGGGAGGTCAGCAAAGTGTGCACTTCCGGTAAGGGCTGAGTCCCTTGCACCGTATACCGTACCTTTGAGTCCGACTTTAGCCAACCTGAGGTTTGCTCCCCAAGCAGTTCTTTTCACCATAATGTGGAGAGGAATGAGGTCCAGAATGACCTCTATTGCTGCTGTTGGAGTCGATCTCATTGCTCCTGTTATACAAAGACATGCTAGTCTTTGCACTTTCTCCAAGGTTTTCTTTGTTGTGGTGAGTTCGGTTCTGCCGTGCCACACTACTGCTCCGTAGGTAATCATAGGTCTCACCATCATGGTGTACATCCATCGCAGTATAGATGGGTTACAGCCCCACGTTTTTCCTGCGATGTTCCTGCACACCATCAGTGATGATTTTGCCTTGTTAAAGATCTTTTGTACGTGCATGTTCCAGAGTAGTTTTGAGTCTAGGGTGAGCCTTAGATACTTCTCAAATTGCTGCCATTCTAAGTCTGCTCCGTCGAGACGAATAGTCCTTAAGTGCTGAACCTTTGTTTTTCTAGTGAAGGGTACCACTGCGGTTTTTGATGCGTTAATTTTCAATCCCACCGAGAGGCACCACCTTCACGTAGTCTCTAGCTCCCTTTCTATGAGATCGCAGAGGGTTCCTTCGAATTTAACTTTGGCCATGATGAGTATGTCGTCAGCATAGCCGAGGCAAGTGACTCCGTTCCCGGTCAGTGTTCCGAGTAATTCGTCCACTACAAGACTCACATCAGAGGTGATAGTACCCCTCCTTGTGGGCATCCCCTGTTTGTACTGATCCGAAAGGTGTTTTCGCCCACCTTCGTTTCGGCCGTTTTTGTAGCCAGCATTTGGCACATCCATCTGGATGTGGTGGTTCTGTCCACTCCCTTGTTCATTAGGCCCCTTTTTATTGCTTCGTGAGAGGTGTTGTCGAATGCCCCTCTATGTCTTAAAAGGCGCATATGGCCATTTCTTTATACTCAAGTGATCTCTGGATGTTTTCGGCAAGCACGTAAAGAGCGGTTTCCGTTGATATGCCCGCCCTGTATGCAATGGCGCCCTCTCCAGTATCTTGGTTCTAATGTAGTTATCTACCATCTTCTCCAGTGTCTTCAGTAGGAAGGATGTGAGACAGATTGGTCTGAAAGACTTCGGGAGGGTGGAGTCCTTCCTTCCTGCTTTGGGAATGAAGGTTACCCGTGCTCTCCTCCAGGTGCTCGGTATGTACCCGAGCGCCAGACTAAATCTCGTTGCTTCAATAATGAACGGCAGTAATTCCGTTTGCCCTTTTTGCAAAAGGGCTGGAAATATGCCGTCAAATCCAGGTGACTTGAATGGTTGGAAGGAGTTAATTGCCCATTTCAGCCTCTGGGGAGCGCTTATGGTTTTTGCTACTTCCCAGTCTTCTCGTTTGGCCCTGCCTGGTTCTTCCAGTGATCTTCCGGGTTCAAATGGTATACTACCTGGAAAGTGCGTCTCCAGTAGAATGAGAGCTCGTTGCTCTTCATCCTCTGTGTAGCTACCATTTGTTCTTCTGAGTGAGATTGGTCCTTGCTCTCTGCCTCTTGCCATGAATTTGTGCAATCTGGCTGCTGCGGGGCTTGATGTGATTGTCTCACAGAAGCTCCTGAAGCTGTTCCTTTTGGCTTTCATTATTTCTCTATTATATTTTGTCAGCCTTTCGGTGTATCCCTGCCAGTCTCCGTGCCGCTTTGCCTTGTTGAATAGCCGGTGGACTTCGGATCTTTGATTTGACAGGTGGTTGTTCCACCAAATGGTGCCACTGTGTAATTTATTTATTTTTATCGGGCAGCTGGATCCGTATGAATCCATGATTGCCCCATTAACTTTCTCTAGGGTCTGCTCAAATTCGGTATGACTGTTGCTGTCGAACTTGATCTGTTCTAGGTTACATTTTAGATTGGTATCTTTCCCAATCTGTGTTTCTAGGATTTCTAGTGAAGGATGTTTGTGTTACAAGCCCTTTCACGTTGAACATAATGATTCTATGGTGGGAGAGAGATGGTTCGTCTGAAACACTTCAGTTCCATATCATTCTACTAATACTCGGACTGCCGAGGGTCAAATCTAATACTTCTTGTCTAGCCCTAGTTACAAAAGTGGGGACACATCCCACATTAAGTACGTTAAGTTTAGCCGCGAGTATGAATTCTAGCAGTTGCTCACCTCTTTGATTGGTATCCGTGCTGCCCCAGATGGTGTTGTGCGCGTTTGCATCGCAGCCTAGCAGGAGGAGTAGATTGCTCCTGCTGCAGTAGTCAGATAGCCTCTGTACTTCCTCTGGTGGTGCCATCTCCACCAAAGTATCCTGAGGCTACTACTATGTCGAGAGGTGAGTGCCCTGTGTGGATCTTGGCCCGAACCGGCACTAGGTCCCTCGTCATAAATTCTGAGAGACAGATATAATTAATATCGTTTTTGATCAGAATGCAAGCTTTGGGGTTGTCGAATCTAACATCCCAGATTACCTTACCTTCTCTGTTCGGCAGTCATCTGATCTGCCATCTGTTGACCCGAGGTTCTTGAATCAACACTACTCCCAAGTTTGCCCTGGAAAACACCCTTGATAAGGCGGCTGATTCCCCCTTAGCGTGATGAGTGTTCACCTGGGTAACTTTTGCTGGGGTAACCATTGCAACTGGAGAGTTGGAGTGCTTGTCTCCTCATCGTCCTGCAGCATTTGTTCTTTTTCGCTGGGAGTCGCCATGATTTCCTGGTCCATACTCCCAGTCGATTCGGCTTCACTGGCTGTGTTTTCAACAGCTTCAGGGGCTGGTGTCTTGCCCGTCTCTTCTTCCTCCTTCTTCTTACTCGAGACTTGCGGAGGACATGAACTGGGATTTTCCCGAACCTAAAGAAAATTGTTTGTCTCATTTTCTTGATGGCCTCGCAGGCCTCGTCATCGATCTCCATATTGAGAAGCTGGCCATTGCCTTAATTCTTGCTCCCTAGCACTTTCCATAGATGGGTGTAAAGCCCCATGTTCTGTGTACTTACCAGGGCTAGCACCTTCTCTGTTGCGAAGTCCGAGCTCCTGGGGAAGAACACAGTGATGGTGTGCGCCCTTGGGATATCCTCTCCCAGGCACACCTTCAGCTCCGCTCCCCTCCAGGTGCTCAGACTGGAGGCATTTACCCCTCAGCCAGTCTGCCGTCTCTTTGGTGAACGCAGTCTACCACGAGCATGCTTGGCCGAAAGTGAATTCCTCCAAACTGGAGTTTACACTCTGCGCCCAGCGACATTTCCTGTACGATGGCGTCTTCAAGTGCTGTTAGTTGCTCAGCAGTCAGCGTCTCCCCTGGGTAGGCTTTGGGGAGCACTGCAACTCTTGTTGTGTTTGCTGCTTCGGCATAACTGGTGGTTTGCCCAGTTTGCCTAGCAGTGGCGGTGCGACTTTCCGCTTCTGTCTTCCTCCTCTTAACATCGGAACGTTGAGGGGGCGTTTGGGTTTTGGAGCCCCTTTTCTCCGTCTGTTGTGGAGGTCGCTCTTGAGGCTTCTTCCTCTCGATGTAGTTCCTTCTCGCTTTCTCAGGTGACAAGCCCTGTTTAAGAAAACGAAGGTACCATCTTACTCCTGCCGCGCTGAGGCCCCTTCTCAAAGGATCATTGATACCACCAGGCTTGCCTGGGGGTGGCAGATCTTGTTTCCTCTGGTTGTTTTTGGAGGGTTTCTCCGAGGGAGAACCTTTACCGGATGCTTGCTCCGAAGGCTCTTCTTTTCCTACTTGCTCTTCCCTTTCTACTTCCCGAGGTGAGCTCGGAGAGCGAGAGGTGCCAGGGCGCTCTTGAGCGTCCTAGGTTGCGGTGACCTCCCGCGATTTTGGTTTTTTTTTTTTCAAATCTTCTATCTTGTTCCCACGAAAAGCAAGGGAATCAAATAGACTACGCCGGAACCCCGCACGGCGTGGCAAGGCTATAACTCGAGGAGATCGCCCGGTATCCTCGAGGCGCCGTTAACGACGGTGCTCTCCTACCGCCATGCATCCATAGGCACGGATCGCATAACACCTTAGATTGGAGGGTCGGTCAGCGCCACCTTATTGATTATTCGGTGGTAACCTGCAGCGTGTCTGTGGATAGCACAGCCAGCACTGCAGGTTGTTCGTCTATCCGCCACCTGCCGACGCTTCCAGTAGCCACCCAGACCCTGGGTCCTATGACCCCTATGTCCTATGAGAATATTGCTGAGTTGAAACTTTCATTGAAATATTTTGCAGATTTGATTTCTTGTGTCAGTGGTACATGCTCTAGGGATGCATATAACCGACTTACAACTCGTCTTACTCACTGCTCTAGCAGAATTAATCGATTGCAGGCAAGTGATGATGCTGAAACCTTAAAAAGCCAGTCTTTATGTTGAGGTTATTGGAGTTAGAGTCTGATTCATTAGATTAACAATTTTCTAATGACCTTGCAGCTTGTTCAAATCCTGTTAGACCTAAAATTCATGAACATGTCTCAGCCATAACATATCCAAATGTTACGTCAAATATTTCAAAGAGGATCCCAGTTTTTAAATGGGGTATAAAGAAATGTTTTGGTTAGGAGCCTTTGGTTCTCCTTCTCGAACTGGTAGATGCTCTCAAAGTATCGCGTTGTTGTAGTGACAACGACCTCTTTGATTTAGCTGCTGATTTATTTGATTCAGATACTTGGACCTGGTGGTACAACCATAATGTTAGGGGCAATTTTAAGGATTTTTCAGAGTCAGCAGTATAAAACCAGACTTTTCTATCATCCAACTACGATCATATACTTTTAGACGAGATAAGGTCTACGAAACAGAAACCAGAAGAGTCAGTTTTGATTTTCATTCATTCTTTAGAAGCCCAGTTTAACAGGCTAAATGTACGTCCTTTGGAAGAGGATATTGTTAATATCGTTAGGGTTAACTTAGCACCTGAATATGTTAGGGCTTTAGTTTCATAGGACATTCCGTTGGTACCTTCTCTAGTTTCTTTATGTAAAAGAATAGAGGACACTTTGGCGTTAAATATGGTTTCTAGATTTTCAAAAAATCTGAATATATCGGAGCTTTCTTCCAAATTGATTTGTTGGAAATGTCTAACACCAGGGCACAGATACAATGAAAGTCGTGAGAAGCGAAAGTTCTTTTGTTATGGATGTGGTCTTGAAAGAGTTGCAAAAACCTCTTGCAAAATATGTTCAAAAAACGTACAGGCTGGATAATCTACGGCAGAAGGTTTTAACCAGCCAAGTACTTCAAAACATCCTGCCAACGTAAACCACGGCTCAATACCAGGCAAAAAGTAAATTTCAATCACGACTGGTTCAATCAAGATGAATGGAATGACTGACTTATCCAAGTTAAGAACTTTATAAATACGCCAATGATTGAACAATCACCTCCAGCTACAGAAATTCGGAGCAACGAATTTTCTGTGAAATATCTGTTAGATAAGTGTGCTAATGATAATAGATCATACCTAAATGTTACTATATTTGATAAAATTGTTTCTGCACTTTTAGATAGTGGCAGTAACATTTCTGTTTTTGGCTCATCTTTTTTTTATATTTCAAAAATTTTGAATTTGTCTATCGATTATGATGTCTAGAGTCTTACAACTGCAGACGGCAAAGTACAGACTACTTTGGGTTATGTGTCTCTTTCTATCATGTCAAATGAAGTCGTTAAGGATGTTCTCATAGTACCATCCATTCCACAGAAAATGGTTTTGGGTGTAGATTTCTTGAAGTTATTCAATATTAAGGTCGATTTTTCTCGTTTTGCTTATGATATGTGTTTGCTATCTACCGCAGCCGTACACACAATATACAAAATGTTATTGATTTGTTGCCTTCTGAAAGAAAGGAGTTGGATGATGCCATCAACCTCTTCAGAACTATTGGTACAGTAGATAAAATTGGCAGGACACATCTATACGCCCACACTATTCTAACACAGGGTGGCCCAATAAAGCAAAAACAGTATCCTTTATCACCTACTATGCAAACGATTTCGATACCCACGTTGCCACGTTAAGAAGACTTTTTAAAAGTTCAAAAGAAGCCAATCTAACTTTGAATTTCGAGAAATGTAAATTCTGTCGTCCCTCGTTGAAGTTTCTAGGAATTTTAGTGGACCAAGGTGGACTCCAAGCAGAACCAGATAAGGTAAAATCTATTCTAGATTATCCTACTCCTACAAGCACCACACAAATCAGGCGACTCATTGGATTAATTGGTTATTATCGGAGGTTCCTCAAGGACTTTTCCACTGTTCGTAGTCTTATCTCAGATTTGCTGAAAGAACGTAAAACGAACAGTCTATAGTTTGGATAAAAGAGGCAGATGATACAATTCGAAAAATTAACAGCAAGTTTGGCTAGTCCTGATTTTTCAAAAAGGTTCTTTTAAGCCTGTGACGCATCTAACGTTTGCGTGGGAGGTGTTTTGTTTCAAGAGAATGACGGTGTAGAACATCTCATAGCATATTTTAGTAAAACCTTGAACTAATGTCAAAGAAAGTATACAACCACTGAAAATGAACTCATTGCTATATTGTTGTCTATTGAATCTTTCCGTCCTTATATGGAGGGAACCCGTTTCACAGTGATTACGGATCATTCAAGCCTCATTTGGCTCGGCACAATGAAAAATCTATTACCCATAATAGCCAGATGGATTCTGAAATTGTCAAGTCATGCATTCGATATAGTTCATCGTTCTGGAGTGCTTATGAATGTTCCTGATTCACTATCTTGCATTCCGGAAGCATTGGAAACCACTGTTTTGGACTTATCGACCATCAAACCTGATAGATGGCATCGAGAGATGTTGAATAAAGTGACAACTAATCCACATCTTCATGCAGATTTTAAAGTTGTTTGTAATATTTTGTATAAAAATATACTGTGTAATTCGAAGTTTTCAGATTATATAAATGAGTAGAAAATTGTGGTACCTACTAGCAATAGATTAGAATAATTACTCAAGAAATTCCATGATGAACGTACAGCAGGTCATTTAGGTATTTCAAAAACGTTGTTCAGACTATCTTCGCTATATTATTGGCCTAAGATGCGGAAATCTGTAGTGTTTCATATTTGTATTTTTTAAATTTGTGCATCATGTGAAGCTGATAATTTACCGCAGGCTGGTCGTATAGGTATCTATTGAAATATAAATTTTCACTTCCAATTGATATCAGCTGATTTATTAGGACCTTATCCACAATCTAAGAATGGAAATCAGTACTTATTAGTTGTAACTGATTGATTCACCAAGTTTACTTCTAAATCTGTTTGTAAATCAAGTTTTCTTAATATTTGGAGTACCTCAAATTATTGTAGTGGATAATAGAGTGCAGTTTACCTACAACGAATTTAAGAACTTAATTAAAAGTTATAATGTACAAAAGATTTTGTACAATGCCAGATATTTTACTCAAGTAAGTCCTACTGAGAGAGTAAATAGGACGATAATCACTGCAATAAGATTGTTTATTCACGATGACCATAAACTTTTGGACCAGAATATCCATCAAATAATACAAGCTATGAAGTTACAGGTTTTTCTCTCTCATTCTTATGTTTCATTAAAAATGTGCCTACTAAAGGTGGTTTCTTAGGACATATTTCAGAAAATGCAGATAATAATATCTTAATTAAAAATAAGGTTTTAGGTACTTCTGTTCAGGAAGAACTTCCTGATTTATAAGAATATGTTCAAAAGAGAATCCATCATGCACACAAGGTGAATGCTCACCGGTACAATTCAAGAAGGAGAAATCTACGGTTTTGTGTAGGTAGTAGAGTGTGGAAGAAAAACTTTGTACTGTCTGATGCTGCGAACAAATTTGCTGCTAAATTGGCTACCAAATTTATACCCTGTATTGTGAAAAAGGTATTGTCTCCAGTAGTATACAACTTTGAAGACTTGGATGGAAATAATTTAGGGAATTTCCATGTTTCCCACATTAAGTTGATATTACACAGGAAGGTGTTAACCCAAATGACAGTAATGAAGATATTTCAATAGATTAATTATTTCCTATATTCATTTCTATTTTCATTTATTATTTATTTGGATAAGCGTGTCTCGACATCTTGGCCATTGACACGAGGTACAGTTTACATTAGTATTGTATCATATTACATTATATCCAATTTTAAATTTGACATTCTTTGAGGAAATTAAGTGCAACTTGAATTTGGCTTTCTGAGCTTAGGATATTTCTGAGGCCTTCTTTCAATTTCAGGCGGCGGCGTGCAGTGACATAACAGGTGTTCAACAGTTAGACGAGTATTCTCACAGTATCCGCATATGGGTTGGTCTTCTGAAGTCACTAAGTAATTACAGGTCAGCCTGGTGTGTTCTATTCTGAGTCTTCTAGTCACTGTTTCATGTTGTCTGCTTAAAACAATTTGTGGTGGATTGTTAATTTTTGATTGGATCACATGTAATTTAGTATTGGTGCCATACCGTTGGGTCTGCCAGTCTTGTAGAGATCTCAACTTTATGGCGAATTTGAAATCCGTATGAAGCTGAAAATAAGTCACAGGGAGGTCAGAGGATCGGGATTGATTTGTGGACCGATCTGCAGCTTCGTTTGCTCGTATACCCATATCAGATGGGATCCAGATTATGGTGATAGAAACATTCTCGTTAGCTTTGAGGAAATGGCATCTTTCTTGAATTCTTGAATTAAATAGACAAGTAGGTTCTTTGAGTAAACAGTGGCTATGGATTCAATTGAGGGTAACGAGTCTGTGAGTACTGCAATTTTTTGGCCTGGGATTATTGGGATGTGAAGTGATTTGTGTATTTCAAATAGCTCGCCGGTATGAATGCCGGTAGATGGTAGTTTCTAGGATACTGAAGTATTAGTCTCTTTAATTATCGAGCATGCTACTCCCGTATATCGGTATGAAATTCTTGATCAAAATTTTCATTGCCAATAAGTTCGAGAAAAGATTGCTTCAAAATTGCGGTCAGCGTATCTCGTTTTGTGTGTCTGTGCAAGGAGGTATTCATCTTTGGCTGATGCACTGACCTCGGGTTGTGTTGCAGAAACTTTAAAGGGGTAGGGGTGAGGTAAAATCTATCGGCCTCGAATTCTGCTGAGCAGGTTGAGGAATCGAGAGCAGTGTCATCGGTTGTATAGAAGGTGGTTGCTGAGATGTTTCAATTAGAAGGTAAACTAGATGATTCGGGAGAGCAGACACTTTGGATACATAGGAAAGAAGGATTTGTTGACTGGGTTTGACCGCATTCCTATTCTTAATTTTACCTTATATTGCATTTTTAGTTATCACTTTCGTTTATTTTGGTGTGAAAATTATTATCTTTGTAATTATTGGCAATAGCATAGATATACAATAACCTTTCTCATTAATTATCTTTCATCTTTTCCCATTACATTTTCTCGTTAATTATCTCTCATATTTTTCTTGCTCGACATATATATCTTTTCGTATCTTATCTTACCTTTTTTTCGAGGCAGGAAGTCTTAACGAGAGCATGTATATCTGGTTCCTATTAATTTTTCGTCTAGTCTTTTATTGCTATGCAACCCTAAATACAGATTTGTGTGTAGCTGTTAATTTACTTTAGATTTTTTTTAATTTGGAGATCTTTTGATGGTTCTGTTGTATCAATTACTCAAATTTGTTTTAAAAATTATTTTTGTGTCTTTTTAAGATGCAGAAATGTACAACAAAAATCCCCCCTCTTATCGTTTCTTTTTGATCCCTCACCTTCATTAAGATGTTGTGTTGATTTATGTTTGTTTGTGTTATAGGGCCTGTGGTGTTTCTTCTGAAACTCCAGGCGATGTAGGTTGACGCAGTCATACTACATTTGGTTGGGTGGGACACAAACATAAATGTCGAGTAACAACTAGATATTTTTTTTTTTTTGATTTTTCATTTTTAATTGATATCAAGTGTTCAACACATTTTTTTTCCATTCAGATGTCGAATTTGGAACCTATGAATATCTATTTATCATTACTTATTATTCATGTCATTTACAATTTGAACATCGAACTTATCTTTCAACATTTTATTTGGAAAATTTTTCTTGTTTTTTATTGTTTATCTTTTTCAAATATCTTTAATGTATTCATAGTTAAGCTATATATATTACTTAACGTCTAAATATAGACGCATATCTTTCAAATATCTTTCAGCCTTGTGTTGCATTGAGATTTCCCTTTGTTGATGTGTCGCCATACAGATCTTATCTTTATCTAGTGTGTAGGCACTCAGTGTATCTTGAGTTCATATGAGAACTCGTATCTTCTTAACGTACACAGATTTTTGATTTTATTTTGATCTTACAAAATTTTTCTTTGAAAAATCTTCTTTCTGGCATGGGGGATGTGTAACGTTATGAAATAACGTCCACTGGCTAAACCAAGTATCAGCTGAGATTAACGAATAAAGAAGATTCGATTACTAGCGTCATTTGAAATTGAAGGGGGGATAAAAATTCGTCGAAGCCGGATGGTGCTTCCTTTTTCGATTCGTGACGTAGAAGAATTAATACGTACGACGAAATTATATTATAAAGGCAATAAAGTTTTTAATTTTGAGTATTCCCTAAGTAAAATAAATTTTTCTTAAATATCGTTTGCGCTAGAAAGCGCAAGACCCCTGGACCTTAAAATAAGACCCTAGGAGTCCCATTTAAAGATCCCAGGAGTGGAAAGAAGATATAAGGCCCTTGGAAAAGCAATTAAAGACCTCAGAAAAATAAGCAGGAGTCCGAAAGATCCTAGGAGTTGGAAAGAGGACATCTAAAACAGATCAGTCTGATATAAACGAGCTCAATATTCATTTAAAAAAAGTATATTCTTTCTAATGTATAATAGATATATATATATATATATATATATATATATATATATATATATATATATATATATATATATATATATATATATATTCATTAATTCCAATTTCATAAGAATTTTGTAATCTTAGAATCAAAAAGTTCATCAAATTTTGATAGAATTTTTGAAAAATTTTAACGAATTTATGAAAAAATACAACAAGAATTTTTCAATTTTTGAATTAGCTGCAGCATACATTTCTTACAATACTATCTTTTTATCTATTTTTATCACAAACTTGGCAAAATTCACGTTACACTATTTTACTCGAACTCATTATATTCCAAAGTTTTAGCAGGGAATGCATACAAAAGCGAATTTCATAGTATATTATTGAAATTGATATTCCATACTTGTGACTGCATTTTCGACCTTACTTTCATCGTCGAACATTCGTTTAATACAAAGTGCTTCTATATTCTAAAACTTTTAGTATGTTTAAGAGAAACTCTTTCAATCTGGTTCAAAAAATATTACCTAGTTGTTACAACATTGAACACCTATTTATAATAGGAGCGAATGATGAACTGATGGTTTCATAAACAACTTGAAAATATGCTATAATTTTTTTATTGGTATAGGTATCCTAATTATTGAAGGTTCTGTATTTAATTGGATCGGCTTTGAAAGTTTCATATTTTATTTTCAAAATTTTTTCATAAATTTATTGAACCATTATGTTGACATATATGCATAACTTTTAATTTATTTTCGAACCAGATATGATGATCTGTATAAAATAATCCCTGGCGGGAACAAAACCATATTAGTTTTCATTACGGGTCTTCTCTTGGATCCAAATTTCATCGGCCTAATAGTCTATCTAAACTGAATTCGTTGCACAATGTCTCATTCTGTGAACAAATGTTTTTATATTTTGAGTATGTTCTTTTCTGTTCGGTAGCAAGGATAAAATTTTGTTTCGACATGTGCATGTAAGTGTAACTAATCTTTGTTTGACGAAAACATTTCCATTCTATTTGTTCAATATGTTTGTGATTCTTGTTATTTAGATTTTTTCTTTTTTCTTTTGATCATACCTTCATTCGTTTAACATGTACTTTTTCACGTTCATTCTAAATTAATATGTGAGTTTTAAACTGACTACCTATATATTTGACGTTAGATAACTCCTCGCAAAGATGTATGTATTTTTATTAACGACTAAACATAAACCTCTGACTTTTTTTAAATTACAGATTCCTTTATGTCAACTATATAGCTGAAGATTTTGCAGCATTAAGAATATGAAATTTAAGTTGTAATTAATTTGGTTCCAACGTTATGGAATCTGCCATTAGGTAATTCTCAGGTTACGGTTGATGGTGCGAGCTCGGAGCCGCATACTGTTAACGCCGGTGCCCCTAGGGTTGATCTTATCTATGACGCTTTTTCTGATACATTTAAATGATCTAAGTTCGACTAGAAATGAAATAGTGAGCTTCGCTAACGTACTCTAAAAGCATCCACCAAAAACAAGAGGTCTGTAAGTGCATCTACATCTGGACATCAGCGTCTTTCGCAAGCTGAGTTCAGAAATGACACGAATAAGTCATCCCCATTGCTAAATCCTCTGCACAGAAGCAGAGTTATCTATTTTGTGCTGAAAATTTATTTACGACAAAGCATCCATTGCTGCCTAATAAGGCACAAGTTCCTTCGACATTTAAATACTGCTCTCATTTTAGGAGCTCTGCACACCTTACACCTACCTTTTTATTGCTTATTAATCATTATTATTAATTGCATTAAAGCCTCATGTTCATTCACTCGAACATCGGAGGAAGTTTTTTGACTTCCTTGTATGTATGCTTGTTGTATGTTTTACAGATCACGGCAGGTGATCTTTAGCCATAGCCTCCATTGTTTCACCTGGAGCATAATTTGCATTTATTTTCCGTGCACATTTCAACAGACAATCTATCAGAAAGCTTTTCTGAATTGAAAAGCAGATCTATGAAACGCGCTATATTAAAAAATGTTTCCAGTTTGCTAAGACTTTTCAAATCCAGCATAAATCACAATTTATTGAAATGGCGCTTGAAAAACGTTATTATGATATTTCGCTTTTCCCTAGAGCTCTTTATAACAAAAATTGGAAAATTCAAATGATGAACATAAAATTATTTATGTTAGCTTTCAAAAAAGATGGACATTAAGGTTTTTATCGTATATCGATTTATGCTATCATAGGTTTGTAAAGATCTAAACTAGTTTAGAAGGGCTTCGTACTATTTATACAACATTCTATAGTTTTTTGACCAAGGTGTTATTTCATAATCGAATTACCCATTTTTCTATTCCATTACAACAAGCATCAATGTAAACATTTCACTTAATAGTGTCTATACTGGAAATAAAAAATTGAGCTAGTGTTAGTGAACCATTTTTTAAGAATTTCAAAAGATAAATTTTTTACTACTTGATCAATATGAAAAACATTGACTAATCTCCTTTGAGATGACTTCACAAGCAAACGACGACTGCAGTTTTGCTAGTTTATTACAAGATATTTGTTCAACACAAATTTCATCTCTGCTCCCGAAATGCATAAACAAAGACTGAATAGAGAGCATAATTATAACATCGTTAGAAATTATTATTAAACTTGATATTCATTGGTATATCCATCACTTAAAAAGAAGATAGTCACTCGGTTGTGAAAAATATATATTTTTTCTTATAGGGTTATCATTATACTTCACCTTTATTTCTCAATATATAAAAAATAGGGGGTGTGTAAACTGCAAGAATGAGAGAAGCAGGTATTTTCGATAATGATAATACCAAAATACTTAATTCTTTCATCATAACTTTGAAAACGCTATTTACATATTTTAATGTTTGTTCGATAATGTTTAAAATGTCTAAACGCAATTAGTAAATAAATTATTGAAATGAAAAACATTTTGTCTGATGCAGTATTTTAATTTGAAAAGAAAACAATTACCTATTACACAGCAGATTTAAACGAGGGCGTACTAGCTACGAAAAACGAACATAGCAATAGTCGATCAAATGAAGTGATAGCACTAGATATGTTGGTAGATATTACCCAAAATGTTATTGAATAATAGTCAACTGAAAGTGCTGAAGCTAGTAGCTGGTATTGTAGGCTGTATATGAAACATTAAAAAACGCGTGAGCAGCAGAGCTCCATCACTAAGGTCGTATTTTGCGAGCGATGTGCATCGGGGTGAGATGCTATTCGAACGGTATATTAGGGTATATAAGCCAACCGAAATAAAAATTAAAAAATAATTTATTTTATCGAAAAAAAAAAGTGTATAGCGTACGGAAAACCCACAATTTAATTGCAAGCCGTAATAAAAATTTAGAACCAATTCATTATAAAAAATTCGAAACCTACAATCTTATTATTTCAACATTCTAACTTGATCTGCAGAAGCCGTGGAGTTTAACAAATTTTCAAAACCCTCTAGAAAACGTAAAAATGTTGTAAAAATTTACCCAAATTTTGGTTGTTCCGTTCTGCCCCGAAATCAATCCCATATACCAACTTTCAGCTCATTTAGAGATGTCATTATGTATTCTGAAAATAAAAAATATATGTTTATATATATATATATATATATATATATATATATATATATATATATATATATATATATATATATATATATATATATATATATATATATATATATATATATATATATATATATATATATATATATATATATATATATATATATATATATATATATATATATATATATATATATATATATATATTTATATATATATAAATATTAATATATTATTATTATATAATTAAATATATATAAATATATATATATAATTTAATAAATATATATATATATATATATATATATATATATATATATATATATATATATATATATATATATATATATATATATATATATATATATATATATATATATATATATATATATATATATATATATATATATATATATATATATATATATATATATATATATATATATATATATATATATATATATATATATATATATATATATATATATATATATATATATATATATATATATATATATATATATATATATATATATATATATACTAATATATATATATATATATATATATATATATATATATATATATATATATATATATATATATATATATATATATATAGGTATATATATACATATATATATATATATACCTATATATATATATATATATATCTATATCAGTGGCGGCTCGTGAGGTGTTGGTTTAAGGAGGCTACAAGAGGTGTTAAAAAAATACACCATAGGCAAAAATTTTTGGGATTTCAAGGTCAACTGCTTTATAATTTAAAGAAGATCAAAGTAAAACAAGCACCTTAAAATATTAAATAGGTACCTATTCGAGGAATTAATTAACTGTTGCCCAGCAAGAACCAAGAGAGTTTTTTCTTGCCAGAAATAAAATAGGCCCCTTTCAAAAATAGATTAAAATAAAATTCTTGTCATGGAAGTCAAACAAAACTTAATAAAATAACAACAAAATAAAATAATAAAATATACATTTAGACCCTAACAAAAAAATTCAAATGAATTCTTTGGTATAGTCATCCATTTTTTTTATAATTTCTGCATAGATGCCAATGCCAAACAGAGATATTTTCCCTAGTAAAAAGTAAACACTGCCAACAAAATAATTTATTTTTTACCTGTGATCTGGTTAGCCAAGGATGTCTCTCAAAATTTCTGATATTAAAACCGCGATTCTGATTTTTGTTCGCTGCGCCAAATTGTTTAATTCCGGGGTAGGTCGCAATGTTTTAATTAAAACTTTATCATCATAATTGCACTAAAATTATGGGATAACAAATATTCCACTAAGTCACCATTGAAATTTTTGAAATTAACTTCTGTAACCGAACTCATTTTAGAAACAATACGCGAGCAAAATAAATAAACAAACTGTTTTCGTCCACTAGTCACTAGTCACTACGATTAATGCTTTCCAACGAATTCACTCGATTTCACCCGAGAGTCTATAGTTGTGATGAGTGTGAAAATTGATGTTTCCTTTTTGAACCGAGCAGCTAGATTCAATCGGTGTTGCTTTTACCCCCTGTTTAGAGCCCTGTTGTCTATATCAATAAAGTGAATAAGATATATTCTTTCGCAGCGTTTCCTTTTCTCTCTGGCATGGCATATATAGAATACTGAACGCGTCTATACCTTATTAAGCCTCTGCAGCATTGCCACTGTTGGTATGAAATCTAGAAATTAATGAAATGCAGTAAGCAGTAGATGTAAATACCTTCTATGGTAATTAATAAATTATATTATATTATGTAGGTTGAAAGGAAGGTAGGTGCATAAAACAATATGCTTTTGATTAATATAAATATGCTGAATGCTGACTATTCAATTCAATATAGTAGTGATACACGAAAATTATTGAGGAGGTGACTTAGCCTCCATAGCCGCCCCTGATATATATATATATATATATATATATATATATATATATATATATATATATATATATATATATATAACCTATTTCGAACATTACGTGGGTAAAGGTTTCTGTGGTTACCCTTACCATCTAATAATAACAGATTTGAATGTTAATATTGGACTGAACTGCACGTAATAAATAACAAAGAACGGCCACAGCAGAAAAAAATTTTAGTGAGACATGATAGTCTTTTTCTATTCAAATTTTTTCAAATCAATATATGTCAAAGAAATTTCAATTTCTTCGAAAGTTTTGATAAAGCCACGAATGTCGTGGCGAAACGTCAACTTTTTAATAAAATCGAGTTTTTTGAGATTCAACAAGCCTGTTATTGCTAATTATTATCAAAAGATTATATATATATATATATATATATATATATATATATATATATATATATATATATATATATATATATATATATATATTTATATATATATATATATATATAATATACATATATATATATATATATATACATATATGTATATATATATATATATATATATATATATATATATATATATATATATTGATATATATATATATATATATATATAATATTTATATATATATATATATATATATATATATATATATATATATATATATATTATATATATAATATATATATAATATATATATATAAAGAGAAATATATATATATATATAAATATATATATATATATATATATATATATATATATATATATATATATATATATATATATATATATATATATATATATATATATATATATATATATATATATTGTCATATATATATCTAATAAGCCAACAAATTATTTTAGTTGACAAGTTGATATTTGCCACGGCTCACTTGTGAGGTATGTAACTTAATGATTTAATGATGGTATGTAGGTAGCATACAAATGTAACTATAATTCTAAACTCGCCCTTTTCATTACTGAACACACTTAAATAATTAATTAATTGAAATATGGTATTAACGAACCTATATATTTTATTGAACCACCTATATATATTATTTACCCCCATTCAGCTTTAGGAACCCCCAATATAGGGAAAGGACACGTTACTAAACGTGACAAGATGGTGAAGGCGCTTAAGCTGTGATCCTGGGAGAGTAATTCTTCATAATTAATCTTGACCTACCTAATGCAAATTTTTTTTCCCTTTTTTATATTATTCTTCACAGATGGTTTTTATATGGTCATATTAAATTGAATTAAATATTTTTTATTTTTGTAGAACAAATTATCTATAATTTCAGTAATATTTTAATAATAAAATTCCATAATTTAAATTTTTTTGTCAAAGTGCAAAACATAAACCTATGGAGATTTCATTTTTTTCTAAGCTCTATGTTCGACTATAAACTTTGTCTGACATTGTTTTCTGGGCAGTCGTGTGTTTTGCCATTAATTTGGAAGTGGTCATAAGATATAGTCAGGTTTTCGAAATATTGCATAGACAAATAACAATTTTTTTTAAGTTCTATGTTCAACGATAAACTTTATCTGAGATTGTTTTCAGGGCAGTCGTGTGTTTTGCCATTAATTTGGAAGTGGTCACATAAGATAAAGTCAGGTTTTCGAAATATTGCATAGACAAATGACAATTTCCATGACGGTTTCACTACCATTTTTTCTGAGCTGTGTGCTCGATTTTTCGATTTTTCTCTTAGAATTTTATTATGTTGAAATTGCCCATAAAAGGAGAAGCCTACAAATTTTTTTTATTCATAAATAGTAGGTTCTATTTTTTTGTCAGTTATTATAGCGTGTAATCCAATTTGCCTAAAATCATATTGCTACATACCTCATACTTTAAGTAAAATAATACCTTACAACGAACCGTGGAGCCACCCCGTATAATATCACACACTAGTATTAATAGATGTTTATTTATATTTAAATTTATTTTTTTTTTCTCTGCGTATTTTTTCTTCGAATTTTTTTTTTCAGGATAAATTTTATTTTATTTTCAGTGTCGAGTATCTACAAGATATTAATATTGTATTAATATGTGTCTCATTCTACGTTTCCAAAAAAATTTGTTGTGTTTTAATTGACTACATTCATTGAATTATAGCCAATATTTCCTTTTATATTATATCAGGATAGAATATTTGCCTACGAATTCATTAACAAAATTCAGCCGAATATAATTCGAGCTAACAAGCGTATTTTCCCGAAATTTACGCAACTTTTTTTTCATTATTTTCGAACTCTTTACGTTTCTACATATAGACCTAGCCAACCTATATGAAATAATAAAGAAATATAAGGGAAGACTGCATGCTCTTTTGGTCCTGAAGAAAATGAAACGGAACTAGCCAGCTGTTTTTGTCTGACGGAATTTAACCCAAACACTGACAGTAACCAGGGTTGATGATCGGGAATACCTAATTTTTCTCTCGTACTTGGTATTCAGTATTATATTGAAATTCAAAAGGTAATATTTTAATGTTGTTTTTCAATAAATGGGTTTATTGGTCCAAAATTAATATTTTTATATTTTGTGAAATTAATATGATTTAATTAAATTTTATAGGACTTCTGGAAGAAATTATGAATCCACAAGTAAATGTCAATTCCTTTTCTTTTGTAATGTCTAGGTATCTAATGATGTTCCTACTTTT
>JARQZK010003009.1:57500-70000 GCA_030704885.1 Cynegetis impunctata | reverse complement strand
AGACAAGAAAGATAAACATAAAGAAATTTTATTGAATAAAGTTGAGAAAACAAAACGGTTTTTAAAACGTAATAAAGACATTAAAATATTGATACCAGATAAATCAAATAAAACTGTCCTAATGAACTCAAACGAATATGACACGAAAATTGAAGCAATTGTAAATGACAAGTCTACATATAAAGAACTTAATAATGACCCGACCAACGTATATCAGAAACAGAACAACGACATGATCAAAGATTGAGAAAACAAATTTTATATCTCACCAAAAGTTGCAAAAGACCTGAAAATAAACAACGCATACCCACCAAGAATTTACGGCCTACCAAAACTGCACAAACCTGGAATACCACTGAGACCTATAGTATCTTGTGTTCAAACCCCGTTTGAGAAACTGTCAAAATTCTTAAAAAGTATCCTACAGAACATTGTAAATCAAAATGACTATTATATAAAAGATTCTATGGACTTTAAAGAAAAAATAAAACATGCTAGTATACCTGAAAATCACATCATTCTTTCCCTCGACGTAGTTTCTATGTACACAAATATACCTATCCATTTAGTGGGAGGAATAATAACAAAAAAATGGGAATGCATTAAAAAAAATACACTGACATCCCTATTACAGAGTTCCTTAAAGCAACGAAACTCGTACTTAATTCCACTTACTTTATTTACGGAAATAAATATTATAAACAAATTGATGGATGTGCCATGGGATCATCGTTTTCCAGTGTAGCTGCTCAATTAGTCCTAGAAGATCTCGAAGATACAGTTATAAAAGATTTTAATTTTGAACCAACATTCTTTTATAGATATGTTGACGATTGTATCACAACAGCACCAAATGATAAATGCGATTACATCCTTGAAAAATTTAATTCTTATCATCCAAAAATTCGATTCACTCTTGAAGTGGAAAATGAAAGCAGAATTAATTTCCTTGACCTAACACTTCATCACAAAAGGAACACAATAAGAACAAGCTGGTAAACAAAAGCAACGTGGTCAGCCAGATACCTAAATTTCGTTTCCCAACACTCCATATCACAAAAAAAGACTGTTATTATAGGACTCGCAGATCGTGCAATTAAATTGTCGGACCCCCGAATACAGAGAACTTGCCATTAATAAAGCAAAACAGGAATTACAAAAAAACAATTATCCCGTATATTTGTTGGACAATATTTTCAAAAAACGTGTACATAAATTTTACAACACCAATTCGAGCAATCATGAAAAGAAGGAAATAAAAACGTATGTTTCCCTTCCATATGTATCGAGACTGTCAGAAAGTTTCTACAATACCTTGAAGAGATATGATATTACAGTTTGTCACAGAGGACACAATCTAAGTAAGTAACTTTTCAGTCAACTTAAGACGAAAATACCAAAGGAAAAGAGAAGCCATGTAGTCTACGAAATACCTTGCTCTAATTGCGATAAAGTCTATATAGGTCAAACTAGCCAATATTTGAAGTCCCGACTCAACAGCCACAAATATGATAGAAGGAATAAAACAGCGTTAACTAACCATATCATCGAATACCAACATCAATTTAATTACGAAGAAACAAGAATTCTTAGAAGCCAACGAAATACCAAAAAACGTGAAATTATGGAAATGATTGAAATCCAAAAGAAAGGTGAAAATACTGTTAACGCCAAAGCTGATACAAATCTTATGAGAAAATTCTACACAAACATTTTACCATAACAAAAGAAATAATTCCTATAACCAGCTCACATGTTATATACCGACTATCCATTTCAGTTGTTTTACAAAAAATAATCAGCTGTTTCAAAACTGCTCGATAAATATATGTATTTCACTGCACATTATATTTCAGTTTAATTCAAACATATACTGTTCCTCCGTCTGTCAACATTGTTTTCGTTTTATACCTGATAATTACATGTAATTTTAAATGAATTTGCCACTCTTGTGTACGGAAGAAAAGTAGATTGTTTTATTTTTGTGTATTCTTGTTTTTGTTTTTTTTTTTGTCAACTTAATTTGCTGTATTGTACTATGTTAATTTAAATTTTAGCTATGGATGACAACAACAATAATTTCTGATGAAGGCAACAGTGATTGCTGAAACGTTAAATATATTTTTGTGGATGTAAATATAGATATACCATCAGTTATAAATAGACTTAATTACCCAAGAAAACAAAAACAAAGGAAAATATATAAATATATATATATATATATATATATATATATATATATATATATATATATATATATATATATATATATATATATATATATATATATATATATATATATATATATATATATATATATATATATATATATCTATATATAAATATATATATATAAATATATATATATATATATATATATATATATATATATATACATATGTATAACTTCTCTAAAATCTACTAAAACTCAATTAAAGAAAGAAAACAATCTAGCTGATAAATAATGAGAGAAACATTTCTATCAGTACAGAACAGTTCGCAATTAAATGTATGCATTCCACGTCGAATATGAGGAACAGGTAAAACTCTTACTATATCATTGTATTGGTAATATTGACTCATCTCTGTTTTCAGGAAAGGTGAAAAATTTTTTTTTCTGCGAAGAAAATTAACGATTATTTCCTCACTAGAGTGAACTATTTCAGTAACCTGACCAATATAATGAATTAACCTGTCGGAATCATTACTGTTCTTAAACTCGACCAGAACCCAGGTTCCAACAGTTACTTCGGTTTTATTGCAGTTATTACTGATTTAATTTTTTTAAATCTTGACTCCTAAGGAAAACATCTTTGAACCAGTTAAAAAACTGATCAGCCTCCATCCAACCAGAAGGGCTGCAATTAAAGACAGCATTTTCTGGTCCATTCTGACACCACGTAGAATATAAGTGCAATCCTTTGAAATTAATAAGGTGGAAGAAATTCTCCTGTAGCGCTGCAGCAAAAAAGTATGGTATAGCTAGATTTTGTTGTACTTCCCACAACTTTATGACGACTTGCAGATCCTTTACTACATAAAATTTTCTGTACACCACAGTCGGCTTGTAGACCAGTTTCATCGCAGTTAAAAATATTCTGCGGTTTTCTTTGCAGTTCAAGTCTTTCAACAGAGTTATTCAATTTATTATGAAAATCTTCTAAAGCTTCATTAGAGCAAGCTTCTGCCCTATTTTTGGAAAGATTCTGGGCTACTCTCCGTCTTAAATCTCCTCTCCACCTTTTTTCAAATCCAGCGATCCAATCCTTGCCAGGGATTCCAACCTTGAAGGGGTTTGGTCGATCAATTCGTTTTAAATAATCTCGAAAAAGGATTTTGAGTTGAAAGCGGTCCATCCCAAATCCTCAATCTGCTAACTTCATCAAAATATGGACTACGTGCTGCTCTTCTTCGTGAGTTAGAATAGAAGGTCTACCAACAGGTCCACATCTGTACTTCTTCAATTGATTAATGAGAGTTGAACGGTTAATACCGTAGAGATCCGCGGTCCTTTTAATGCTCATGCCCTCATTTTTAATACAATCCATGGCTCTCTTCATTGAGTCCCTAGTGTAGGTCTTGTACTTACGTACGGCAGTAGATAGGCGCTTTTTTGGTGACATTTCTGAAATAAAAATGTTACCCTAGCTCAAAGCGTAGGGTAACATTGACATTCCAATTCTTACCTCTATGACCAAAACACCTAATTTGTTGCTCATAAAAGTGAAAACATATCTGATTGAAATTAATTGAAAAGAATGTTAGCATATAACTTACCTAGTTCCTATAACAAGTCACAAATCTGGATTACATATCCTAATTACAAAGTTTTAGGTGCGTGTAAAACTGAAAAAAGGAATCAGGGCGGATGAATAATGGCGCTGACTGAGCTACTTGATGGCTGTGGTTCTAATGATGCCGACGTTCGCTAGACGTTAGACCCTGTAACTAAAATGGCGCGAAATGGCTGCAGTGTTGCCGGTAGTTTTCAAAATTTGCAATAGTAAAGAAATTATGTCAATGTTACCCGGCATTACCTTATATATATATATATATATATATATATATATATATATATATATATATATATATATATATATATATATATATATATATATATATATATATATATATGTAAAGAACTCAATTTTTTTTGTCAAAATTCGATTCAAGTCATAGTTGATAAGTCGTCCAACGACTTCGAAGTATATTGGTCTTCCATTCAATATGCGAAGTTTCTTTTCGAAGTTATAGGTATTCCGGAAGGGTAATACTCGGCAGCTTCTCGATTGATAGGTCTTCCTACAGCGTTGTCGCATGTACGATCCGAGACATGATTAACATATTTCCACAGTATGAATTGAGATTTTATTTCATTTTACTTCGACCTCTCTGTCGATTTGACAGTGTTATAACGTGAAGATCGAGGAATATTAGAGCTTTTATCAATGAACCAGATGAAGATATTCAAAATAGAGCGGGTGAATTTTCAATTAGTTATACTGAAGTAGAAACAAAAGACGTTATTCAGAATGAAAAAAATACAAAAAACAGAATGTGGAATATTCGTTCACGTTGATATATTTGAAAACAAAATTGGTAAACATTTCTCGTACAAAGTGAATACAAGAACAAATCACAAAATGAATAGGGACTCCTTTATGGCGCATAAATTAGTCTTTTTTTTAGCGTTTTGCTAACGTTTTTTTATTATATAATAAAATTTTACAATAAAATAATATTTTGTTAATTAGTTTTTAAATAAATATATAATCACGCCTGGAATTCGCACTGTCATAACTAAATTTGACCTCCGTTCTGTAAATCTTAAAAAACTGAATACCGTTTACTGAATTATTTTGTTGAGGATGATAATATTATTTGATATGTGAATATTCAATGAGGTTTTCAATCCATAATGTAGAGATGCATACTTTTAATCATAATTAATGTAACACCTCTACAAAGATGAAATTTCAAATACGCTCAATACTTATTACATGATTGATATACAGGGTGAGTCAGATGTTTGTAGCAGGTCTTCAAATCTTGTGAAGGACATTTTTATGATGAAAATCTTTTTTGAACATAAATGCTTAGAAGCTTCGTTTCTGATATACAGGGTGCCGAAGTTTTATTTTTTTTGTTTTTTTTCCAAGTTTCCTCCTATAATTTTCGAAATAATTGAATGGAATTTGGTACACATATTACACTTCGAAAGCTCAATATTTGAAGTTTTCAAGCTTTTCTGAATACTTACAGGGTGATAGACTTTTGAGGTCGTAACCAATTCAACCCACTCGAACTTTTTGGCGTGCCGCCTCTGCTTCTAATGAAACATGAATTCGGACTCTCTCTTCAATTTGGATACTTTTTGCTCTCTTGTATGTTTTTCTAAAACTGTATTGATGTCGAGATAAATACCAAAAATAATTGACTTATAAAGAAACTTCATTTCTTGAACACACTTCATTTGACATTCAGTGATTGAAGTTAATGACTAACAAAGTGTTTTATATAAAACAAACAAACAGAATAACAAAAAACTAACATTTATAAATAAATTTTGACAAAACTTCTCACATCAAATGCTCAAAATATGATCCGTTTTGTTCTAGGCACATTTCAAAGCGGCGTTAAATTGAACGTCTTGCGTTAATGAAATGCTGAACTCTTATTTCTTGACACGCATTTCACGTTCATTCAATATGGCGGCGTGCGTGAAGCGGAAAAAATTGTGTATTTTGCATTTCAAATATCTACTGACTAACCATCCTAGACACCATATCAAAAATTCAGAACTACCGGACCGTTTGTAAGGTAATCCTCCTCTATTCACTGGATTAAATTGAGTACGACCCAGAACTGTATCATCTTGTATGTATTCAAAAATGCTTGATAGCCCCAAATATTGAGTTATTGAAGTGTAATATGTTTACCAAATTTCAATTCATCTGTAATTTTTTCAGTCATTAACTATTAATGTCAAATAAAGTGTGTTCAAGAAATAAAGTTTCATTACAAGTCAATTATATTTGGCATTTATCTCGCCATCCATGCAGTTTTCGAAAAATATACAAAAGAGCAAAAAATAACCACATTGAAGAGGGAATCTAAGGCGGCACGCAAAAAAGTTCGAGAGGGTTGAATAGGGTATGATCCCCAAAAGCCAAATATTAATTATTGAAGTGAAATAGGTGTGCCGAATTTCATTCAATTATTTTGTTAATTATATGAGGGAACTTAGAAAAAAACAAAAAAATATAAAACTGTGGCACCCTGTTTATCAGAAACGAAGCTCTCAAGCATATATATTTATATGAGATTTTCATCATAAAAAACTGTTTATCACAAGATGTTAAAGTCCTGCTACAAAAAACTGACTCACCCTGTATACTGCCATGTAGAAAAATATCATCAAACTCAAGTAAATTGCGAACGCTCTTCGTCTCACGAAAAAGAAGATCAAGCCCTTCATCATCGATGCTACAAAACAAGAATTGAACAAAAAGGTGACCCTTTAATTACTAGAATATCCTAGAGATTCTCGAAGCTTTTGATCACAGGCAAAGGTAATCTGCAATAGCTTCACTCATTCTTCGTTTCCACCTTTAATTGAAAACTGTGACTTGCAGGTATCAAGCTTCAGAGAAAAATCGGTTATTTTTTCAACCAAGTTCACCATAAACTCTACTTTAGATGTAGGTCAAAACATACCTCCAAATATTTCTATGCTATAGATTTTAATTTTTAAATTGAAAATTCGCACATGAAATATCTGTCGTATAATGAAACATCTTACCATCTAATCTACAAAACAAGAGTTTGACGATTAACCAATAAGCTACTCGATTATCCTGGTGGTTCATGGAGCTTTTGATAACTGGCAAAGTAACTAGCAATAAATTGATACTTATTCTTCTTTTCCGCCAGTTGTTTAAAACGATGACTCAAAGTAATGAAATTATCCATCATTTCACGGAACATCTCTAACATCTTCCACTAGTAACCATCAATACGGCTTGCGATGTTGTCGTTCAACAGATGACCTACTCAACTATATCACGCATCTTTAGATAATCTTTATCAAGACTCATGTAGAATCATGAGTAGTTGGTCTAGATATTTCTGAAGCCTTCAACCGAATTTTGTACACGACACTATTATCGAAGTTTGAATCTTATGATCTTCCCGAACAATTATACGGCTTGATCGAAAATTACCTCCTCACAAGGCATGTTGTGGTCGATGGTGCAAGCTCGGACCCACATACTCTGAACGCCGGTATGCCTATCTTGTTACTAACGATTTTTCTGAAATATATTCAAGATCTCTTGAATTCGAAAAAGAAACAGACTCATGAGCTCCACTAACGACAGTACTTCAATAGAATCCACCACCAACAGAAGACGTATCAGCGCATTTACATACAGCTGTCAATGTGTTGCTCAAGCTGAGTTCAGAAATGCGATCTCAAGATCATTTATTTCTGGAGATCTTATCATTTATTTGCTTTTAATTCCACCAAGATACAGGCAATCAGCTTCTCAAAAAAAAACCTTTTCGCATCAATCCTGAACTATTAGTGGAGAACAATTTACTAACCTAACCAGTGAACTACCTCTGTTAGGAATTGGCGTTAACTTTAATTTAACTTGACACGAACAAGACTGAATCATTGCCAAATTTCGAGCAAATTTTTTTTCCACGTCAAATCAGCTAGAGCTGTGTTATATAACGCTTAGATTCGTCCAGTATAAAAATACTACTGTCATGCTTGGAGCTCTGCTGAATCAAACAATGCTATGACTTACAGCGGTTTAAACCCAGCATATACCTACCGCCGTGTGTTCAAATTATTCCGAGGCACTCGAGACGCTTTTACCTCAGTAAAAAAAGGATGAACGAAATGTTATGAAAAAAGCTGTTTGCATTGGTTTTAACCACTAATACCAGATAGGAATTAATTCTACTAACATACAAGCATACAAGTTATCAATTCAAAGACAAAATAACTACTAAATTAAATGAATTTCAATAAGAAAAGTATTAATAATCAATGTGAAATATGACTTTCCTGATTTACCTTGATGGCCTGCCTTTCCACAGTTGGGCAATTAACGACAACGTGAATAGCAGTATAACTAAATAACGTCAAACATTAATAACTGAACGTATAGCGTTAGCGAGAAGTTCTCTGTTTCAAAATAAAACACAAAAGTCACTTGACTACCCTATGTGACACCTAGAATCTGCGAATCCTAATGGTATACACACCATTGGATAGGTATTGGTAAGTCCTAATTAAGTACCACACTTAGTGGTCTGAGCATTTGCTGGAACAGGAGAGCCTTTTAATGGATGAATTATGTGTTGCTTAACTTTTTCCATGTTCTGGTTTGAATGCATCACAACAAATGACACTTTATCATGAAGTTATTTGTATCGTTAGGTCTGGCTTGAACTTTTGATTGGTAGGTTTAACTAGCAGGTCACTTGGGTCCGCCAAAGAGTCCTAAAACATTGGTTATGCTAGATGTTCGTCATGGCATAACCCACATACTTGAAACTTGGTCTTTGGATTTCCCATTTGATTGCTCTACACTCTTACATTACTTGTCCATCTAAGGTGGCGCTATCTTGGTCATATAGACCGTTGGTAATTGGTCTTTCTGATACAACAGACTTTGATTCAGGATTATCAAAAGACATACAACTATACCAAAAGCTATGCATATATGTCAATGAGTAGAAAATAGCTGAGAAGGGAAAAAAAATTAACTATACGCAAAGCTAGAAATCCCCTCATCCGCCTACATACTTATTTTGCCAGTAGCAGTTAGAAAACGCTAGTTTTTCGAAATAAAAAATGTATTTTTTGTAAGTGTATTAATTATTCGAACCTAATTTCATTCGAGTACCATAAAATAATATTTTAGCTATATTAGTAGTGATGCAAATATGACTATGAGTAGTTATAATTCGGACGAACTTTTTTATTTTACATTATATAATTAAGAATATTCACCATTGTTTGAGAAATTTTTTGAATTTCTCATAACAATATTACTCGCAACAAGATTTAAATTCTCAGCCTTCCCAATTTTCGAGAGAAAAATCAACTATTAAAAATTTTTTGTAACGAACGCTTCAAAAATAAATTTGTGTTCTTCATTGTAAATTTGTGAAAGTCAAAGTAGGTATATTCAAAACCATTCTCAATATAACACCTTCTTTCAGAAATCGACTTCTTTTAATTGTAGTTACAAAATCGTATACAGATTACACCGGAATTAGATTCAGCAAGGCAAAATAACCTCGTCAAAATCATAGTTGAAAACTACGAATTTTTTACGTTGATTAATCTGTTACTAGGAAAGTGCGTCTTGATAGTTTTAACCACTTTCCTAAATTGCCACTATTGTTATACAGCTCTTTTTATTTTTTCGTGGTTTTTGGGGTTAAGCGCCTTTCCACAGCTCCTGCTGGTTTGTTAAGACGTATGAAATTTGGTACGTGTACCGAATTGACGCCTGGAATTAGCTTAATGGTGGTTAAAATTGGTTTATTTCACCGCTTCAATTGTAGTGTTGAAATTTCAAGTGTTTTTGAGAACTTTCGACTATTGCACATATTTAAATTCACTTAAAATTCAGGTAGAAGGCTGAAAATTTGTTCATGATTTGGATAATTTTAGAGAAGTGTTATTTGTGTGTTTCAAATATTTTCTCTCACGCGGCGATTTTTATGCTGAAATAACATGTCAGCATATCAAGTTTGGTACATCTTTTCGTCATATAAAATTCACTTAGGAGGTTAACAATTTGTATATAAGAAACACAAAACGCAAAAATCCTTAGTCAAGGAGCTATGCTGCACACGCATTTCTTTTTCATTCAACAAATATGACCGAATTCTGTATACTTTGAAGTTAAATTATATTTTCATTTGAGTGTATATCAACTGAAGGTACCTATCTCGCGTAATGTATTTTGCATGCAAAGCTCACCAACAATAGGCTGGAGCAATAGCTAGAACTAGGACGGAAATGAGGAAGGTGTCGATTAACTTCGGATTTGAATTAGAGCAATGAATAATCCTAGGGGAGGAATGGCCCAAGGCCAGTTGATAGTTCTACAATCCAGAGCAAGGTCCTTTGCATGTACGGGGCTGTAGTTCGCCGGCAGTCGACATGTGTCTGAGTTCACACCAGAGAGACCTAGGGGATGTGATACTCTCTGATGTTCGTGTCGTACAACAAGCCAGACAATTCGAGACGAAAGCTGAGTCTAGATTGCTTCTGCTGGAAAACTGGCCCGTTTCGGTGAATATCTTAAATGATAAAATAAAAATGTTAAAAAATATGTTGATGATCCAGAAAATACTGCAGGTGCAGAAGTAGAAAAATTGTTAAATTACTCAGTTTATACTAAGTTAAATTAAAAATCTCTGTGAAATAGTTTTTTTCGAGAATTTAAAATCAGGCGATACAGATTCTGTCGGTTCTTCTGTCTGCTTCCATTTACTTCAATAAATGTTATATTTCATATGAAATTGACTCTGACTGTGAATTTGTATTCAATAATGAATCTTCTTTTTCAAGACACTTCAGTACACGAATTTACTTGATAAAAAAACCATTTATACTTGATTGATCTTTCAAAATAACAATGCTCGAATATCTACTACTCTTTTAAAGTGGTAGTTCGATGCATCCAGTGTGGACAGCGACTTTTCATGTAATAGTGCGGAAAGAATTTTTTGTTTTCTATAAGAAAAACTAGATATTACGCTTAATATCTAGTTTTTTTTATAGAAAGCAAAAAATGTATTTCCTACCATTATATGAAAAGTCGCTGTTCACACTCGATGCCAAATTTCTTATTACTAGTTGACAACATCAAAACATGAAGAGTGTGTGAGAGAACTAATTTCTGAATTGTATGAATGAGTAAATTAGAGTTAGGTAGTATTGAATTATTATCGATTCGAAAGCTGTGACACAATAGCTATTTTTGTATTGAAAGCGCAAAGTGATATATTGTCGCTCTGAGCGAAAAGTTTGACGAGCGACGCTAAGCGGAGCGCGGCTATCTCGCGAGAGCAATGGCACTTTGCGCTCGAATTATACACAGGATTTTTTTTACAACAGGTATTTTTATAAGAATGTTTAGTAAAAATTACTAGTTATTGATAACATAAGACTAAAACAAAATATATAATCATGAGCTTCTGTTAAAAAGGATTTTACTTTATGAAAATTCAAGGTATTGGGAAAACGGATTGACGTTTTGATGAAGCCAATAGATTTTTGTATTAGCTGATGTTTATATAATTTTATTCTGATATCGTTGATTTCAGAATTGAATATATTGAGCAATGTGTAGAGGATCTTCTTGGTTCCTTTTAATTCGCACCATTTATTTAAAAGTTCATACTGCTTTTCACACCTACTACTTGATTGTTGTAATAGTGAATTAACAGCAACTGGTTTTGCAGCTTGGGTAATTTCTGGCGAAGTGCACGAAGTTTCACTAATTTTGTCGACTTTTTTACTGTAAGAGAAAAATGTTAAAATGACGCAATGGTCACAAAATTGTCGACACCTGTCAATTATTCTCAAAGCCTGCTTTTGTGTAAAAAGTTGCAGATACATCAGACATTTCTTTATTATGGATTCCATGGAATATCGTGAGCAACAGAGCTCTTTCACTAAGGTCGTATTTTTCGAGCACCTCCATATACCAAATTTCAACCCTGTATTGTAAAAAAAATTCGCGAATTGCATCTCGTGATGGCATGAGGGCTAAACAGATCGAGATGCAATACGTACGGAATAGTCACGATGAAATGCACCGCAGTTGGGAAAAAGAGTTGAAACTTGTAAACTACTCCCGTACCTACCTGACTGCTTTTCTTCGATACATTGCAACAGTATGTATTTTATGGGAAAATACGACTGAAAACGTTCGCTCCTCGAAAAAATGCAACATTGAGCTTGAAACTCATATGACTTCTATGGAAAAGTAAAAAAAAGGTTATGATAGTGTAGCTTTTATTGTTAACAACTTATTGCTAAACATCTGAAGTCGAGTGTTCCCTGATCAGTTAATCAAACAACTTTTAAAAAATGAAATACTATATAATATATATATATATATATATATATATATATATCTATATATATATATATATATATTTATATATATATATATATATAGGTATATATATAAATATATATATATATATATATATATATATATATATATATATATATATCTATATATATATATATATATATATATATATATATATATATATATATATATATATATATATATATATATATTTATTTATTTTAATTGTTGTTGCCTGTGAACTATTTTTAACTTTTTGATAATTATTAGCAATAATCTTAAAAATAGAGAAAGGTCAAAAACGCAGAGAAATTTTAGAAATGTAACATATTCAAAAAAATTCAACTAAAGTCGTAAAAGATA
>JARQZK010003009.1:17500-55000 GCA_030704885.1 Cynegetis impunctata | reverse complement strand
GTGTTCCGGGCGTAATTGTTCTCGTGGCCGAAATGTTTTCTTCTGTTCTGAAAGACGTGGTTCAATTGTTTCCGACTGGTGGCGCTGTGTCATATTTATATGTCATGGAGTTGCTAGAAGAAATATGTATGACCGTTTGAAATATTGGTTTGGTTATCACTCCCGGTGGATGGATGATACTGATGAGCCCCGATAAGGGCGAAACAGTCTGTCTATCAATTTCCATCGGTTGTGATAATCAAATTAACATTTCGAACAATTACCGTCTAGGGTAGTTTGTTGATATTTCGATGCTTCGTGAACTCTTAGAACCAGCTCCGCTAGGAGGTTTGTTTGATTAGTTTCAAATAAATGTCCTAGTTCACTTAATTTTATAACCACGGGCGTGTTTTCCGTTTAACACGAATAATTCTTACTTATATATATATATATATATATATATATATATATATATATATATATATTTATATATATATAAATATATATATATATATATATATATATATATAAATATATATATATATATATATAATATATATATATATATATATATATATATATATATATATATATATATATATATATATATATATATGTATGTATATATATAATTATATATATATATATATATATTATATATATATATATATATATATATATATATATATATATAATATATAGAAAGTCGGTCCACGCCGCATTCCCTGTCAGAAAATTAGGAATTTTTATATTACCTAATGTAAAACGATAGGAAATTAAACTCATTTTTATGTATCTTAGAGGGCTGAAGGTTTCAGAACGTTATAACTGCCCATAGATAATATTTAGCTAGAAACATATGTACTCCTTCGCCAAGAATTTTGTTATGAATATACTTCTTTTCACTCCTTCATTCATATTTATATACTTTTATATATATATATATATATATAAATATATATATATACATATATATAAATATATATATATATATATATATATATATATATATATGAATGCGTGAATGAAAGGAATTATATTCAAAAAAAACTTTGGAAGGGGTACATGTTTTTCTAGCTAGATATTATCTATGCGCAGTTATAAAGTTCTGAAACCTTCTTCAGCCCTTTAAGTTACATAAAAATGAGTGTACTTTCCTATCGTTTTACATTACTTCAAAAATTCCTAATTTCCTGACAGAAAATGCGGCGTGGACCGACTTTCTAATTGCGTCCATTCGGTCTAATATTGGTCTAATGAGGGTTAGGCAACTTGAGGAGCCTGGGAAACCACAATATATATATATATATATATATATATATATATATATATATATATATATATATATATATATATATATATATATATATATATAAAGTGATGCAAAATATCCGAACAAAATATGTGCTTTAGCAGAACATATTAGGAATACAGGTCATGACGTAGATTTTGAGGATGTGGCAATCCTGGATTTTGAGAAGAATCTGAATAAGAGAACATTCTTAGAAATACAACATATAAAAAGTACTTAACGATGAATTCACGTTCTGACATTGAAAATATAAGCAGTATTTATTCATATTTGATATGTCACAATAAGATCAACCAACATCAGGTGTCGGCTAATTTAGATTAGTGGACTGAACATAAAATTTTGAAAAAAGAAAAAGAAAAATTATCCAGCAATTAGACTGCGAACTGTAACCAAAATTTTTTAATGTTGCCTGATACTTGGTAGAAGAAAATTGTGAGTGAGAAAAATTGATGATTCTTGCTGTTAAAGTACAAATTATTGTCGTGGTGTTGTCCACTCATTTTGTGTTCCATGTTTCACAAATTTTGTAAATGTTTGACAAGTTTTTTAAACAATTGTAACCATGATTCGGTTCCTAGCCATGTTACTTACTTATTAACCTCAACTATTTGGTAAGTCTTAAGACAGTTATTTCTGAAATTGTGTAACAGTAAGCTCATAATTGCAGTGTCCCGATGAAGATTGCGAAATTGTAATCGAAACGTCGACAGGAATAAATGAACATTAAAGAAAGGCCTTGTTAATCCGTTCCGAACCCTTATCACCTTATCATATTATTATAATACGGAGGTATTCTGGTCAATTAAATATATATATATATATATATATATGTGCGTGTGTGTGTGTGTATATTAATTGGTTTTTTTTCTTGATTTTGGGTACAATAATAATTTTATTCAATATATTTCAATTCAAATAAAACAAACATTGACATTTTCTAGCTGTACGTCGCGTCGATGTCATATCTATCACCGGCAAGATTATAATATAGTAACACCGAACGGAATATTGACATGTGTAGCACAGAGCAGTATATTTTATTAGTGCAGTCATTGAAGCGTAAAATAGGTCTTTACCTCCGAAATTTTTTAATAACAACCGATTTACATGAAATTTTGGAAGTAGGATCTTTGTATCCTTAATTTCAGAAGTGATACTGACCCGAACTCCGTTTTCACCCTGGGGGTGGTTGCCACCCATTTTCGGTGGTGAAATTTTTTTTCAAAATAATTTCGGATATCGATAGAAGATCTAATTTTAAGCAAAAAATTCTTCATAAAGTTTTTTCAGAAACATAATACTTTTCAAGTTATTGGCAATTGAAAAATTGGATATTTCGGTTTACTAATGTTTAGTTTACTAAGTAGAAAAGAATACAATTAGTTTTTGGGTCATAACTCCTTCAATTTTGAAGCTATCACAACTTATGAAATTCATTTTAAAGGTAGTTAAAAGAGCTACAACTTTTTTTTTCACGATATGTAGTGAAAAACCTTTTACTTCGAAACGGTGAAGGGTCAAATGGCTCGAGAGAGAGACTGTGATTGCGCTACCGCGCGCTCTTTAAACAATCATATCTCCGTCAATTTTCGTGTGACAGGGAGAAAAAAAACCAAAATTTTTGTCGAAAAAAACCTACATTTTTTATTATTACACTTTCTTGCAGATCTTCTATTATTTTTGAGATACTATGAAAAGAAGGTGGTTTTTTAAAAACTCGATCATTTTTTTTTTCTTAAAATCGTGATTTTTTCGTAAAATTTATGTTTCCAAGCAGTCAAACTGCTAGAATCCATCAAATTCTTTATATTAAAGTTAATTCTAGACGGAATATGATTAATTCCAATTTTAGTGGAAATGGCACTTGTGAAACCCATTGATTTAAAAAAAAAACCATTAGATGTTCCTCTTTTTTTCATTACAGCCCACTCATTTTACGTGCAAAAGACTTTTAACAGTGCTCATCTTAAAACTTATTTCAAGCACTATAAAATCCTTTTTCATTAGCATGCATAAAATTTATTCGCTCTCCGCTATATATGGCATTGAATACATCAATTGAACTTCAGACAAAATAAAAAACGGCTTTGATCTTCAATATCTCGCTTAATATTGCACTTAGCACACTCTATAAGAAACCAATTTGTTCATTTTTTTATCTTCTACAATTTTTGTTCATTATAATATTATCGTTAAAATGCATATTTTTGGAGATATTTGCAAAAAACCGTTGAAAATCATGGGAAAATTCTGAATTTTCAATTGCCAATAACTTGAAAAGTATTGGGTTTCTGAAAAAATTTAAACAACACTTTAAACAACATTTTTTGCTTGAAACTAGGTCTTCTATCGATATCCGAAAAAACTTCACCTCCGAAAAGGGGTGGCAACATCATTATGACTTTTGAAGTTAAGGGTAAGATAAGCCTAATTCCAAAATTTCATGTACATCGGTTCATAATAAAAAATTTCTGAGCTAAAAAGCTTCAATGACTGCACTTTATCTAATTTATTGATTTTCCATGGATGGCATTTTGGTTTGTTTGTATTTCTATTATTTCATATAATCCGCTTTTTTCAAGGTTTGGTCCCGTTTTTAGAATTTATTTAGAATTAGAATTCATTTTGATATTATGTTTTTCTGTGAGTTCGTGATTGGTTAGGTTGTTTTTATCATAATTATTTTCCCTTATTCTATTTTTCAGGTATTGTCAAGTTTGTCCTATATATACGCCATCACAATCCATACATGGTATTTGATATATAATATTGCTTTTTTAGTTTTTTGTGGTTATCGTTTTAAGTTTGGTGAAATTTTTTGAGAACAAATTATGACTTTTATGACAAATTTTTATATTATAATCGAGCTGGAGATAGAAGTGACGTACAGCTAGAAAATGTCGATGTTTGTTTTATTGAATTGAAGTAAATAAGTGCTATATACCATGAGAATGAAAGAAATTGCCGAAACGTAATCAGTTTAATATATGATAATTGACGTATATTTAATAGATTTATTATTGTACCCAAAACCAAGAAAAAAAAACCATTCATTATATATACAAAAAAACGGTCAACGAAATTTTTAAAAACAAAAAGAAAGCAGCAACGACATTCATTAAATATGATGACAAAAATATTAGCAAACGTCAAAATATCAACAAATGACATGTCTACTATGAAAAATGGAGAGTATAGGAGCAATGAAACGATTTTAAAATCGATTTTTCATTATAATAAAATAATATTTTCGTGAAAAGTAAAATCTTGTATGCACCACGTGCGTTACTAGATCCTAACGCCCGGAGGGTAACATTCGGCCCGAGGGCCTTTGTTCCGAGCGATGAATGTTGCCCTTCGAGCGTTAGGATCTATATAACTCACTTGGTACATAAATAACTAATTAATGAGCAATCAATTTGTCATAAAGAATCAGTCAATAATATCAAGAGGTTTTTTAAATGCTGATTTACCTACATTTTTCATGGTAGGTATATATATATATATATATATATATATATATATATATATATATATATATATATATATATATATATATATATATATATATATATATATATATATATATATATTTATATACCGTAGAACGGGGCTATTGTAGACTTTTTTTTTTCATTATTCTTAATATAGCAGGAAGAGTAATTAAAAATAATCTATTTTGATATGCTTTTTCGATAGGTTTATATACGACCAAACATTATTCTATGATAAATAGGTCCCAATTCTCACAGAATGCTGAAAAAAAATTGTTTTGGGCCCGTCTAAAATAGCCTCGTGGGTCGGGGATATTTTAGAATCGGTAAGAATAACGCATTAATTATAGTTACCTCGTATATGGGGTTAAATTGGAAAACATACATTTTTAAGTCAAGAATAATAAAAGGTATATAGCATTGATAATTTGAAGAATGGGGTGATTTTAGAGGACCGGGGATATTTTGGAATGATTATAAAAACGCCATCCAGAATAGCCCCGATTTACAAAAAGGACCATGAAAAATTTTGGGGTAGCATAATGTTTATAACATTTTTGCACAATGATACTAACATCAACACCATTTTTTATATAAAACTTAACTGCTATAAATCTCACCCACGACGTACTAGCACTGAAAGTTTGACAGGCTCAAATATTGGTTGATTTTCCGCCTCACTTTCAATATCTTACAGACCATTACCACGCTTACGAATAATGAAATCATCTAAAGTCTGAATAAGTAAGGTTATGTGCTATACTATTACAGTGCAACTTACGCGGAATTGTGTTGTACCTAAACAGGATTGCCAGATGAAGTTACAGGTTATGAATTCTAAAATATCCCCGCATTTCCAATTTAGCCCCGTTCTACGGTATATATATATATATATATATATATATATATATATATATATATATATATATATATATATATATATATATATATATATATATATATATATATATATATATATATATATATATATATATATATATACATATATAAAACAAGCAAAATTATCGGTCTAGCCCGCATATGTCGAAGCAGCCGTTGACTCGTGTTTCGGACTCTTTGGTCTAGACCGATAATTTTGCTTGTTTTATATACTATTTCCCCGCGATAAATTCTCTCTTTATATACATATATATATATATATATATATATATATATATATATATATATATAATTATATAAAATTATTTAAAATAAGATAAAAGTGATTTGTGAGAACTATTACGAATTCTACCCACACAACATCGTGGTACCAAGAGAATGACAGTAATTACAGAATGCTCAACAAACAAGTTGACAACTTCAGTTATAAAATTAAAATTAAAGTGACACAAAAATGTTCTTTTTCTTATTATCTTAACCTTAATAATCAATCAATAGAACTTCCATTGTTATTAGTGACGTCATACGCTATCAAAAAGGAATGAATATTACTAATTTTCTCTATATCTTTCTTCGAATTCATTAAATCCGGGCAGCGTTTTATATGATACATCTCCAAAAATTATCTCTTATCTAAATTATTCTCAAATTCTAAAATTCTTGCAGAACCATAGTCCATGTTATGGTCTGTAGCTCTGCAATGTTCTGCTAGTGCACAGACTTTCTTTGGGTTCTTTATATCACTCTTGTGTTGGCTAATTCTCTTTTTCAGTTGTTGAGACGTCTGACCAATATATGATAATTCACATACCTGACAAGAAATGCTATACACCACACCACTAAGTTTATCTTTATCAATTCTGTCTTTCACTGATGAGAACAACAATTTAACACTAAATTGATTCTTAATTGCAAATCTAAGATCATCACTCTTCAGTAACATTACCAATTGCTTTGTAACATCAGGAATTGAAGGAATTGATGCATTTTTCCTTGCAATGAGTGCAACACTACCCGTAACATTGTCAGGCCTCAATCCGTCCACGATCTGAGGACGTTGTGCTGCATTGTATAAAAGTCTATTGAGTAAAATACGTGGATAGCCATTATCGAATAATAACTGATATAATTTTTTCATATTGCCAGCAACTAGTGATCTATGCGAAATCCTGGAAACCCCCTCTTTCATACCCAAAATTAAATTAATTTTTTATATATATGTCAGACATACCACATTTCAAATGCATAAAAAATCTACAGCCGTACCTGACTATTGACAATTGAAAATGCCACTGAAAAATCATAAATGGAGCTCTGACTATATGCATTCGTCCCGCAGTGGACATAATGATACGTAAGTATAAAATAACTTCATGTTTATTTTATCACAATCACTTTTAGTAGGTATATATTATCCCTGAAATCAATGGAAACCTGAGCGTTGCCTGCAAACACGGATAAACATCGAAAGATGTAGCATGATGCAAAAACATATATATATATATATATATATATATATATATATATATATATATATATATATATATATATATATATATATATATATATTTATATACCGTAGAACGGGGCTATTGTAGACTTTTTTTTTTCATTATTCTTAATATAGCAGGAAGAGTAATTAAAAATAATCTATTTTGATATGCTTTTTCGATAGGTTTATATACGACCAAACATTATTCTATGATAAATAGGTCCCAATTCTCACAGAATGCTGAAAAAAAAAATTGTTTTGGGCCCGTCTAAAATAGCCTCGTGGGTCGGGATATTTTAGAATCGGTAAAGAATAACGCATTAATTATAGTTACCTCGTATATGGGGTTAAATTGGTAAACATACTTTTTTAAGTCAAGAATAATAAAAGGTATATAGCATTGATAATTTGAAGAATGGGGTGATTTTAGAGGACCGGGGATATTTTGGAATGATTATAAAAACGCCATCCAGACTAGCCCCGATTTACAAAAAGGACCATGAAAAATTTTGGGGTAGCATAATGTTTATAACATTTTTGCACAATGATACTAACATCAACACCATTTTTTATATAAAACTTAACTGCTATAAATCTCACCCACGACGTACTAGCACTGAAAGTTTGACAGGCTCAAATATTGGTTGATTTTCCGCCTCACTTTCAATATCTTACAGACCATTACCACGCTTACGAATAATGAAATCATCTAAAGTCTGAATAAGTAAGGTTTATGTGCTATACTATTACAGTGCCAACTTACGCGGAATTGTGTTTGTACCTAAACAGGATTGCCAGATGAAGTTACAGGTTTATGAATTATAAAATATCTCCGCATTTCCAATTTAGCACCGTTCTACGTTATATATATATATATATATATATATATATATATATATATATATATATATATATATATATATATATATATATAAAACAAGCAAAATTATCGGTCTAGCCCGCATATGTCGAAGCAGCCGTTGACACGTGTTTCGGACTCTTTGGTCTAGACCGATAATTTTGCTTGTTTTATATACTATTTCCCCGCGATAAATTTTCTCTTTATATATATATATATATATATATATATATATATATATATATATATATATATATATATATATAATCTTTCTAAATTATTAGCAATAACAGGCTTGTTGAATCTTAAAAAACTCGATTTTATTAAAAAGTTGACGTTTCGCCACGACATTCCTGGCTTTTTCAAAAGTTTTGATAAAGCCACGAATGTCGTGGCGAAACGTCAACTAGATATATAATAAGCATCAGGCGCCTTTAAAAAGTTATATGACTATAATATATTTATCAAAAATTAAAACAAAATCTTGTTTTGTTGATAGACCTTATTACTCTATAGAGGACTACTATTCTGAACATTGATTGATCGATATGAACAAATTGAATAGCACAGGCATCAAATTCGATTGAGGAGGATTTGACACTCTCGGTTCTATTGTAAAGTTTGTACCTATATATTTTGTATGGAAATGTGGTGCGATGTGTTTTTATTTTTACGTATTACATTGTTTAGTTTGTATATTTCTCGATTGATGTGTGTTTACTTTTATGTTTTACATAGTCTAGTTCCTATATTTTTCACTTTGTCAATAAACTGTATAATTTTTAAGAACAATGAAGCATACTGTGATTTGATTGGATTCGATCTATTATCTATCAATTATAAAGACAATTAATACAAATTCATCTCAGACTATGAACTGAAAAGATGATATTTGTTTGTAGATTCACGGAAGATTCATTACATTCTATCGAGTTCAGTTATAGTCTCTTAAGCCACATGAATTTGGATGAAACCATAGTAATTACTTTCACCTATACTGGTCAGAGTTAATTATTCAATAGATTTGAATATTATGCTCATTTCACATCTCATAATAAATTAACAGATCGATCCGTTGCCTCTCACATGGTGCCAGCATGAAGGTGTCATGGCGAAATATAGTTTCCAATTCAATGATAAATGGGTAATAAATCACTGTGCTCAGTGACGACAAAGAAATTGTAAGGAGAGTGCATCATTTTCGGATTGGTATCTCTTTGTTGCTGTGCTCACTGAAAATGGCGTAGAAAATGGTTTCTTTTCTTTGTTGTGCTTGTCATTGAGCCTTTCAGTTACGAAGTTTTATGATTTTCAGTAGTCCTGTAATTCGAAATAGAAAGAAAAACAGTTTGCATTTCGTTTATTCCATGGAAGAAATGGAAAATAACTTCTTTGATCAATTTAAGATCATAATTACAATTGGTCATAAAAATCAAACAATTGCCAAAGGAAAATATTTTTGACCGTTAAAAGTATAAAAATACTCATCTGAGATATTCAAATATGGGCATCAGAAAGGCGAATCATAATATAACAAATAACTAAACTCATACAAAAGCAAACTGTGTTTGTGAGTAGGTATTTCAATCTATCAGATCTCATCTTCTTGTAGATAATAATTATGTTGGCTTTGTTCCATTACTCTGCTATGCGACGTAATTTCGGACAACTGGTGTAGACTTCTCCTTGAAGAAATCATCTTTTTCTACTATCATATTTCAACATTTCGGTGGATATTTTATTTTGCGGTAATTCTAAATTTCTTAAGTATTTTTCTACTAAATTCACTTCTTCCACAAGAGCTTCTTCAGTCTCTTCTAAAAGTAATTCTGTAAAACCTTCTATTCCTCTGAGGATATCATGCAGATCACTATAGAATTTGGTTTCACGATGTGTTATATCGTCTTCATTTGTTAGTCTAGTATTTCCGATGTGTCTCCAGATTTTCGTTTCATTTATTGATGTCCTCTGAAATCTATTTGCTTTTATATTTCGAAGCTCAAAATAATCAATTATTATTCTTCATTTTCGCTGGTAATTTTAAAATAAATTCATGCTTATTTTAGCTGTGTGTCTTCACTTGTTCATTTTTTATTAACTTTCTTCTTGAAAAGTTTGCTATGAAAGCGCTCTGTCATTGTGCGTTTTATACTTACCTTCTTTTCTTTCATGTTTCTCTCCTAATTAAGACTACCTATGTCGTTCTTCAATATGCCCTTTTTCCACCTTTCCATTTGTAGTAAACAATCGGATACTTTAAATGCTTATAAATATAAAGCTTTTATTATGTGATTATACAAATCTTCTACTTCCTTGTATATGTGGCTAGTTGTTGGGGTGATTACTTAAGTTCGGTAGATTGGCTTCCCTTCAGAGATACTTTTTTTGTCAAATATTTTATTCCTTCGTGTCATGATTCCATGATTGCCCCATTAACTTCCTCTAGGGTCTGCTCAAATTCGATATGACTGTTGCTGTCGAACTTGATCTGTTCTAGGTTACATTTTAGATTGGTGGTGTATTTTTCCCAATCTGTGTTTCTAGGATTTCTAGTGAAGGATGTTTGTGTTACAAGCCCTTCCACGTTGAACCTAATGATTCTATGGTCGGAGAGAGATGGTTCGTCTGAAACCCTCCAGTTCCTTACCATTCTACTAATGCTCGGGCTGCCGAACGTTAAATCTAATACTTCTTGTCTAGCCCTAGTTACAAAGGTGGAGACACATCCCACATTAAGTACGTTAAGGTTAGCCGCGAGTATAAATTCTAGCAGTTGCTCACCTCTTTGATTGGTGTCCGTGCTGCCCCAGATGGTGTTGTGCGCGTTTGCATCGCAGCCTAGCAGGAGGGGTAGATTGCTCCTGCTACAGTAGTCGGATAGCCTCTGTACTTCCTCTGGTGGTGCTCGTCCGTCTCCAGCAAAGTATCCTGAGGCTATTACTATGTCGAGGGGTGAGTGCCCTGTGCGGATCTTGGCCCGAACCGGTACTAGGTCCCTCGTAATAAATTCTGAAAGACAGATATAATTAATATCGTTTCTAATCAGAATGCAAGCTCTGGGGTTGTCACATCTGACATCCCAGATTACCTTACCTTCTCTGTTCGGCAGTCCTCTGATCTGCCCCCTGTTGACTCAAGGTTCTTGGACCAACACTACTCCCAGGTTTGCCCTGGAAAACACCCTCGATAAGGCGGCTGATGCCCCCTTAGCGTGATGAGTGTTCACCTGAGCAACTTTTACTGGGGTAGTCATTGCTACTGGAGAGTTCGAGTGCTTGCCTCCTGATCGTCCTGCAGCATTTGTTCTTCTTCGCTCGATACCACCAGGCTTGCCTGGGGGTGGCAGATCTTGTTTCCTCCGGTTGTTTCTGGAGGGTTTCTTGGAGGAAGAACCTTAACCGGATGCTTGCTCCGAAGGTTTTCCTTCTCTTACCTGTTTTTCCCTCTCTGCTTCCAAAGAAGAGCTCGGAGTGCGAGAGGTGCCAGGACGCTCTTGAGCATCCTGGGTTGCGGTGACTTCCCGCGATTTTGGTTTTTCCTTTTTGTCCATGTAGTTCCCACGAAAAGCTAGGGAATTAAAAAGTCGACCACGCCAGAGTTGTGGTTGTTGATTATAGGAATCCTACACAACTTGCTTTGCCCGTTGGTGTTCCTTGAAAATAAGGTTGTTTCTAATTATAAATCTAATAGCTCTTGGATCTTCCATCTTAATTGCTGATACAAATGATGTGAAATTTAATATCTTCTTGCAGTTATAAATTCGTCTATGGCTGGATAATGATTGGAAATTATATGTCACTATATGCTATTTTATCCCTGCAGAGCTAGTTTCAGGAGCTTAGACAAAATGGTGTTCCCACCCATCTTTCCATAAGCTATTTAGTAGTGTCCCGTGACAATGATATAAAACTTTTTTAACCATCTCATAAATTTTCGAAAATCTCCTATGACATGCAAACACATCTTGGTGCCATACATAGGAATCGATAGGTATCTTTCCTCAGGTCAAATAGAATGGCTAATTATCGAATACTCATGTCACCTCATACTTGTAGGTATTCACGATAATATGCTTGTTTTTGCATCATGCTACATCTTTCGATGTTTATCCGTGTTTGCAGGCAACGCTCAGGTTTCCATTGATTTCAGGGATAATATATACCTACTAAAAGTGATTGTGATAAAATAAACATGAAGTTATTTTATACTTACGTATCATTATGTCCACTGCGGGACGAATGCATATAGTCAGAGCTCCATTTATGATTTTTCAGTGGCATTTTCAATTGTCAATAGTCAGGTACGGCTGTAGATTTTTTATGCATTTGAAATGTGGTATGTCTGACATATATATAAAAAATTAATTTAATTTTGGGTATGAAAGAGGGGGTTTCCAGGATTTCGCATAGATCACTAGTTGCTGGCAATATGAAAAAATTATATCAGTTATTATTCGATAATGGCTATCCACGTATTTTACTCAATAGACTTTTATACAATGCAGCACAACGTCCTCAGATCGTGGACGGATTGAGGCCTGACAATGTTACGGGTAGTGTTGCACTCATTGCAAGGAAAAATGCATCAATTCCTTCAATTCCTGATGTTACAAAGCAATTGGTAATGTTACTGAAGAGTGATGATCTTAGATTTGCAATTAAGAATCAATTTAGTGTTAAATTGTTGTTCTCATCAGTGAAAGACAGAATTGATAAAGATAAACTTAGTGGTGTGGTGTATAGCATTTCTTGTCAGGTATGTGAATTATCATATATTGGTCAGACGTATCAACAACTGAAAAAGAGAATTAGCCAACACAAGAGTGATATAAAGAACCCAAAGAAAGTCTGTGCACTAGCAGAACATTGCAGAGCTACAGACCATAACATGGACTATGGTTCTGCAAGAATTTTAGAATTTGAGAATAATTTAGATAAGAGATAATTTTTGGAGATGTATCATATAAAACGCTGCCCGGATTTAATGAATTCGAAGAAAGATATAGAGAAAATTAGTAATATTCATTCCTTTTTGATAGCGTATGACGTCACTAATAACAATGGAAGTTCTATTGATTGATTATTAAGGTTAAGATAATAAGAAAAAGAACATTTTTGTGTCACTTTAATTTTAATTTTATAACTGAAGTTGTCAACTTGTTTGTTGAGCATTCTGTAATTACTGTCATTCTCTTGGTACCACGATGTTGTGTGGGTAGAATTCGTAATAGTTCTCACAAATCACTTTTATCTTATTTTAAATAATTTTATATAATGTAGTACAGTTTAATAATTTTATGGTTTGTCATATTAATTCTGTGTTTTTTCCGTTGTTGAAGATGTTAGCTTATTTTATAACCTCAAACATTCGGTAAGTCCTGTGTCTTGAGACCTTTTCGTTGCTATTGATTGAACTAATTGTATAATTATTGTAGAGTCCTGATGAAGGCTTAAATAGAAGCCGAAACGTTGGTAAAGAATATAAGAAGTACACTTGATTAGCCTTTATTTCATCCGTTTAACCCATTATATATACAATATGTATATTGTATATTGTATATATATATATATATATATATATATATATATATATATATATATATATATATATATATATATATATATATATATATATATATATATATATATATATTATATATATATATATATATATATATATATATATATATATATATATATATATATATATATATATATATATATATATATATATCTCAAAAAACTCGATTTTTTCCCTTAACATCTAATAATAACAGATTTGAATATTTATATTGGACTGAATAGCACGTAACAAATAACAGAGAATGGTCACAGCCGAAACATTTCTATGAAACATAGTAGTCTTTTTTAACTATTCAAATTTTTTCAAATCAATAAATGTCAAAGGAATTTCAATTTTTCAAAAGTTTTGATAAAGCCACGAATGTCGTGGCGAAACGTCAACTTTTTAATAAAATCGAGTTTTTTGAGATTCACCAAGCCTGTTATTGCTAATTATAAAAAAGTTAAAAAAATAGTTCACAGGCAACAACAATTGAAATAAATAATTATATATATATATATATATATATATATATATATATATATATATATATATATATATATATATATATATATATATATATATATATATATATATATATATATATATATATATATATATATATATATATATATATATATATATATATATATATATATATATATATATATATATATATATATATATATATATATATATATATATATATATATATATATATATATATATATATATATATATATATATATATATATATATATATAATTATATATATATATATATATATATATATATATTTCTGTTCTTGTTTGGTACATATTGGTATCTCAGCGGCTCCCATCGAAACAAATAAGTTGAAATTTTGTACTTGGGATTGTTTTTGAGGCAGAACGAAAGTTTTGCAAAAAATTTGGATAAACTTCTACAATCGCCGCCAATTTTAAGTAGATGTTTAGGTTTTTTATACGCAGTAAAATATTTCTCAAGAAGGCTGTGTATATTGAGGAACAAAACTTTTCAAAGATTTAGAATTTTTTTTTTTTTCTATTTGGTTTCAGTGTTATTAATAAAACAGAGAAATGAATTCTTATTGTACTGACTATAGGATGTGAGAAATCCTACCTACCTGACGATTTTGAATAATAATCTTGCAGAGGGACTGCTGTCGTTCTGTTCCTGGAGAATCATTATCCTCGGATGTTTATTTTAGGTTAGATTAATGGGTTTTACCAAGCATTCCAAACAGTTATACCTATATGAGTATTCAAAAAGGGTTTTCAACTAGAGAGGAAAAGTATAATATATTTAGAAGATTTTGTCGGATATGTAGAATATCTGATAAGTTGGATATATGGTGACTTAACAGTTCATCACCGGAAGTTTTGAGAATATCATGTAAATCTAAGCTGGCTACACAAATAGTAAGGTTTCTCATTTCGCAGCAAAATAAATCTGTTATTAGATCATGTGGCAGGCACTTGATGAGAATTGATATTCAAAATAAAAACACTACCTTATCTTCAAATGCTAAATGATCTATATCAATCTCATATACATACCTATAGATAATAATATAAGGTACACTAATAGTGTATAAGTAGTATGTAAGTGTATAAATTATAAATAAATTCAGTAAAAGGTTAGTTGTGAACTCTTCAAGACAATTGACTAGAGAACCTTTGTTTTTAACTTCTATAAAATATATGTACCTTCTTTTAGTCATTCATTCTCTTTGTTCTCTATTTCAACAATTTGAGTAGAATTATTGATAATATTCAACTCAAACTTGGAAATTAAAAATTAAGATTATGAGGGAATGAAACCAAATTTCCTAGAACTATTAAAAAAAATTACATATTCAGGGTCTATTTTCAGTAGCCCAGAAGAGTAACCTACTGAGTTCATTCATAAGACAATGAATATATAATCAACTCAAACAATTACATATTATCCAAGAGCAGATATTCAAACACTCAAAAAAAAAGATACATATCAAAGTTATATTTTTTTCTTATGGAACACCCTATATGTTTTTAAATTTTTAGATACTATAGACCATATAAGGGTAACTCACTGTTATATTTCCTATGCCTAAAACTAACCGTTTCTAAAAAAATTTGAGAAATTAAAAGATTCGAACCATAATTGAGAAATTGTTTACCTCCTGTAACATATAACGAGCTGCTCGTAGGTAAATTTACTGCTTAGCTGAAAGGTTAAAGTTAACTACCACATAAAAGTTTTATTTCAATATTGTACAGAGTATTGAAAAAAATTTCAACAAAGCTCTTCACATTTTTCATTGAATAACTTGTTAAAGTTAAATGGAACATCCTGTATTTAATGGCATATTATGACGCAAAATTAGATTTCCTTTGAAACTATATCAGGGTTCCCTATACCTATCTCTTATGATTTTCACGCAAAAGACGTTCTTATACTCTACTTATGAGTAATATTTTTATCTTAAAAATGGAACATCCTGTTTTGTAATTAAAAAGCATTTTTGAAATCGTTCCATTAAAGAATACGTAGATTCGCTAATAGTACGATTTTAAATTTTTGCAAATACGGTGTATCTCAAGCAAAATGCAGGCACAAATATAAACTCAAATTTATTTCCATTTATAAACTTTTGAAACATTGTTGAAAAGGATCACCTGTCTTGGTTATTGAGATGAAATATGTTAAATTGCCCTGTTTGTTAGCAAGTGTATATGGTGAAATCTCAAAATAATATTAATATTGGGTCAATAAAAATTACATTTCAATATTACCAGAGTTACGATTTTTTATACCTATCCTATTATTTTTTTTCAATAATAGTAGGCTTTGGCCTAGATGAGAATAGTTTTTGTTTTGAAAGAAGAAATATTTGACAGGTAAAATACTCATAATTAGTATTTTTTGAAAGATTTATTAGTTAAAATGAGAATTTTCCCTCGGCAAGAACGAATTGATATGGTTTTGATCAACGGATGTGGATGCAGCTAGATGGTTCACCTGCGTACTTTCATAGACGTGCTAGATACGAGTTAGATCGACAACATCCAAATAGATGGAAAGGACGAAGACGTCCACATAACTGGCCAGCCAGGTCTCCGGAACTAATATGTCCCGACTTTTTTTATGGGGATATATCAAAAATATTTTTTTGAATACACTGCCAATGACACTTCAGGATATTAAAGTACGAATAAGAAGAGCGTTTCGTTCCATACCGCAAAACATGTTATAAGAGTTCAGCACCAATTTCAAGAAAGAGTTCACTTATGCATCGAGAATATTGGGCACCTCTTTGAGCATTTGTTAAAATAATAATTCTTATATCGCTAACCTTTATTATTTCTTCAATAAACTAAGATCGAATATGTTTTCAACTTTTCATTACAATACAGGACGTCCCGTTTTAAGATAAAGAAATGACTCATAAGTAGAATAAAAAAACGTCTTTTGCGTAAAAATCATGAGAGATAGGTATAGGAAGCATATAGTTTCAAAGGGAATTTAATTATAAGTCAAAATATGCCATTAAATACAGGATGTTCCATTTAACTTGAAGAAGTTGTTCAATAAAAAATGTGCCCAAGCTTTGATGCAATTTTTTTCAACACTCTGTACAATATTGAAATAAAACTTTTAAATAGTAGTTAACGTTAACCTTACAGCTAAGCAGTTAATGCAGCTAAAAGCACCTTGTTACATGTTAAAGGGTGTATACAAATTTTGAATTCTGGACTTATTTTTTAATTTCTCAACATTTCTCAGAAACTGTTAGTTTTAGGTATAGGAAATATGGCATTAACTTGCCTTTATTTGTTATATAGTATCTAAAAATGTAAAAAAAATCAGGGTGTTCTATGAAGAAATATATAACTTTGATATGTATCTTTTTTTGGGTCACTCTGTATATTTCCAAATAATTTTGAAATATGCTTCTCGCGGACCCACATATGACTGTGCAAAATTTTTTTTTCCCACTTTTTTCTCATAGAAACACCGAGGCGAATATGTTGGGCCACCCTGTATATATATAAATATATATATATATATATATATATATTTATATATATTTACATATATATATATATATATATATATATATATATATATATATATATATATATATATATATTATATATATATATATATATATATACTATATATATATATATATATATATATATATATATATATATGTATATATATATATATATAATAGAAATCAAGTCGTATAACTCGGTTAGTATTCAAAAGATATTTTTATGAATGAACAAGAGGTTGGCAGAATTTAGAATGATTAAACTGTTGTGGCACTACTCTTGAAGGGATTGCGACGTTATTTATGAGGGCAATAGGACCTCAATGAATTTGGTTTGGCCTTAAGTAGCTAAATTATTCACATTAATGATTTCAGTACAACGGTGTTTACATTAAGCACTACAAGTACCGACAATTGCTCACAACTTACCTACAATTGATGTCAACTCACCATAATACTTACAGCTCAAAATGTCAAAATGGCACATTATATTATGACCACTACTCACACAATCTTGTTTTCATTATTTGATGATAATTTACAACCAACATGCACTATTTTATATATATATATATATATATATATATATATATATATATATATATATATATATATATATATATATATATATATATATATATATATATATATATATATATACATATATACATATATATATATATATATATATATATATATATATATATATATATATAATATATATATATATATATATATATATATATATATATATATATATATATATACATATATACATATATATATATATATATATATATATATATAAATATCTACATATATACATATATATTTATATACAAATAAATATATATATATCTATATATATATATATATATATATATATATATTATATATATTGAGTATTGGAACTTATTTTATAATCAAAACAGGCGAGAAAAATGACCAAAAAGTATAGATTTTTGAAAAAAACATAAGAGTGGCAATATCTCGAAAACCAGAAAACTTCTACTGAGGTCATGTTGATGTTATCTGATTGACCTGAAGCCAATCTACCTCCAGTGTCACTCTTGGCGTGTTATTTACGGGACACCCCTGTACTATATATATATATATATATATATATATATATATATATATATATATATATATATATATATTATATATATATATATATATATATATATATATATATATATATATATATATATATATATATTATATATATATATATATATATATATATATATATATATATATATATAAATATATATATATATATATATATATATATATAAATATTCGCCTCAAAAATTTGGGGAAAATACTACCTGACTGACAGAGCTCTGCTCTTCATGCGTTTTGGACGTATTTTCCGCAAAACTAATAGACTATTGCACTGCATCGAAATGTAAGGTAAGGCGGTAAGTTTTTTTTTCATTTCAGACCTTCTGGACTCAATTTTCAAAATTTCAGTGGAAATTTTAGCATCTTCAAACTTGGAGCAAGTGATTGGCTAAGAGGTGCATGAGCAGAAGATGAAAAAAGATAGATGTAGGTACAAATTAATTTTTCACAGGATAACCAAAATTCTAGGGTTTTTGGAGGGTACATAGTGCAAAGGAACTATTTCTGATTCAGTTTTGCATCTCAAAAAGCCTCCAAATTGAAATGAAATGTTGAACATTTTTATGTAGATTAAACTGATGACAACCTTAATGGTGATAATTTGCTATCGATAAATATTGAACTTCTACAAGCAAATTGGTCACTTAATGTCATTGAGGTGAATTGAATATACATATAATGAAATTTTCGAAACTTGTGAAAATGTAATTAATACAATATCTCCAATTCAAGTTGTTAAATTTAAAAATAACTTACCATGGTTCGACAGCTCTGTGTTTAAAAAAACCAGGGAAAGAGATAGATGTTACAAGGAATTCAAAAATAGTGTTGGTATTGATAGAGAAAATAAATAGAAAATCTTTAAGAAACAAAGAAATGATGTAGTTCAGTTATTGAAAAATAAAAAACCGAATTTTACTATAAAAAAAATAGACAGGTATAAGAACAATGCTACACAAATGTGGAAAACACTTAAAAAACTGGTTGATACAAATGTACGGGAGTTTCCCAACTGTATACAATTTCAAGGTGAGGATGAATTGATAATTATCCGCGATGATTCAGAAATGGCTAATAATTTTAATGAATATTTTGTTGACAGTATTGTCAAAATCATAGAAGGACTTAATGGTGAGCAATCATGGTGTAATCTCAATCATAATTTGTGTCTCGAATTTTCATAGTTCAAACCTATAACACTTAGCGAATTGCATAATGTAGTCTTTTCTCTGGATAATAAATGCAGCTTGAATGAGATCCTCAATGCTGAAATGAGGAAAAATGTTTTTGAATGTATTGGACATGTTATCTTAAATCTCATTAATACGTCACTTGAAAAATCAAAAATTCCGGAATTATTGAAAGTTAGCACTATTATTCCAATTGCCAAGTTTTATACACTTGCAAGTGAATTTAGACCTGTAAACACATTACCACCTATAGAAAAAATTTTGGAAAATGTAGTTTATTCTCAATTACTGGATCACATTGATTATAATGATATTTTGATCAATAATCAGTCCGGTTTCCGTAAACAGCATTATTGTGAGACATCATTGCAGCTTTCTATAACTAAGTTTAAAAGTGCCATAGATGATGGTAAATATGTTGTAGCAGTTTTCTTGGATCTCAAAAGAGCCTTTGAGACCATTGATCGTAATATACTATTGAACAAATTGTTTCAATATGGAATTAGGGGCAAAGTACTAAAATAGTTTGAAAGCTACTTGCATGGTAGAAGGCAGATAGTCAGAGTTAGGGATGCAACGTCAAGAAAAATTTGCAATAACCTTGGGGTACCTCAGGGGAGTGTTTTAGGATCACTCCTCTTCATACTATATCTGAATGATATTGACCTTTTTGTGAATTGTGAGTTCATAAATTTATTTGCTGATGACACACTATTAGCTTGTAGTGATTCATGTCTAAATACTGCTTTACAAAAGATGAATAATATTCTAATAAGTGTAAGTGAATATTTGATGATTAATAAGCTGAAACTCAATGTCGCAAAAACCAAGGCGATGATCGTGACAAATAAATACAAATAAAGGCAGATAAATGTTGATGACATTGATATAAGGATTGATAACGAGCAAATTGAAATCGTAACAACTGTCAAGTATCTGGGCATACAACTAGATAATCTACTTGCTTTCGATGCACACTTTATATATATTACTAAAAAACTTTCGAAGAAACTGTACTTTTTTTCAAGAATTGCGAAGCATTTATGTATGGATACAAGAATCACTGTGTACCGGTCAATCTTACTACCTCATTTTGACTACTGTGCAACTTTACTATATCAGTTCAATCTAAATAAAATGACACAGCTTCAAAAACAACAAAATAGAAGCATGAGGATTATTTAAAGCTGTAATCGCTATACCCCCATTCCAATAATGTTGAAGACATTGCATTGGCTACCAGTCTCTAAACGACTCTACTTCCTAACAATGATATTTATTTATAAAATAGTACATAATGAGGCACTTTCTTACTTTCGTGACTATGTTGATTTCAAAGATGAGATTCACAATCATTTCACCCGTAATTTGAACAACATTAATGTGACAAGAGTAAAATTGTCAAACAAGAGAAATTCATTGTTTTATAAAGGTATGGTAGAGTACAATAAATTACCACATAATGTTGAAACTAGTGGATCTTGTAAAAACTTCAGACACAAATTATTGATGCATATAAGGGAACTAAATTGGGACTATTTTTATTTGTAATGTTATTCTTGTTGTCCGGTTTGCTGTTCAATCTTATATAGGATTAATCGTTTCATTGTTACACTATTCTTTTTTTTACGCTGTATTGTATTATAACTATTTTTATAGTCAATTGTAATAATGTTATTCTTAGTACTGCAGATTAATAACCTACTTCACAGATCATTCACATAGGATGAATCCATACATTGTGATACATTATATTTTTTATATTTGTTGTTATTTATATGTATATATATATATATATATATATATATATATATATATATATATATATATATATATATATATATATATATATTAGAGCTCTTGTATATTAGGAAACCTACTTAATAAATATTTCTTCTTCTAAGATATCCTTTTCAGTTATATCAACTTCCTTTTTTAGAAATCGCCATTTTTATGTAGACATTTTTTTTGTGATTTTTGAAGATTTGCTCCTTTCTACAGCTCATACAGATCGAGTTAGGTGATTGACTTAGCGGACTGGGACTGTGTATGTAACAAGGATAAAAATGAATTTAGAAAACGACCTCAGTGATGGAGATCTGCTGAACACCGTTTTTATTTTGCGACAGTGATAAAATTGCTGAAATTTCTATTGTGAAAGTATTCCGTAATTTTTCATATAGAGGGATGACACCTGCACATCCAAAGAACAATGTTTTTTTCAATGATCTTAATAGACATCTTCATTTTGGGAAATAAGAGAATATTTTTGTACAAGGGTGACAAGGAAAATTGAAAAAAATTACACCAATCAAGCATTGAAAAGATTAGATATGAAAACACGTTTGATATTTACTATTTGCTCCACTGTCGGCGATTAATATTCGTTTTATATCGTGTTCTTTTATATGGAAGTTATTTTACGCGTCGGTAGAATTTCTGGAATATATTTCTGTATTTGAAGTAGTTTTCCTTTGGCGAAATATACATTAGATTTCATTACTATTACGCAGTACTATTGAATTCCTATTATAAAATATAATATTCAGTATAGACACTCTACACTTCACTTGTGATGATGAAGGAAGATGGTTCAAGTCTACATAAATAATTTAAAACTTACATCGATCGAATAATATCTCTACGAATTTGCATTTATGAAAGGAATTACGTGAAAACGGATTAGGAAGCGAATCTTGTATTTGGAAGTTTATTGGAATAGTAATGGTAAATAAAGACATCGAATAATTGAAATAGAAAAAAAATTGTTGAAGGAATCGATTGAAGCCTCCAAATAACACCTCGCTAACATCAACCGAATTCACATACAAATAATTAGCCTAATAGAGATGAACAATGCTCGAAAATCCTCAAAAACTATTGACATAAAACATAAAAATTACAGCGATAGAATAAATCAGTTAAAACACCTCTGGGCATGTACTAAATTTCAACCCCTTGACCAAATCAGTAAAAGCTGTGAGGATACGAAAACCCTCAAGAATCAGGGAATCTATACATGAATAAGGAAGCGGTTTAGCCAAATAGTTGAAACTTCTAAAAGGCGCTTCCCTAATATCTACTTAGTATATGAAAGAAATTTCAACTCTGTATAACTAAATTTAGATCCCCATTTTCATAACCTACCCTTATTATAGGTATATTCTTCGAAAGCCATTACCACTAATAACCCTAACAGAATTTCCTGGAAAGGTAGTACCTGTATTATAAAAGACAAACATTTTCACATAGTTCTAAACTGCATTTGCCCTACGATGATCTTGTGACCAAAATTGAAGTAGAGGTATATATATATTTTAAATATTTTGTGATAATGAATATATAAATGAGAAACAATATACTTTGTTTTTATCACTATTTTCATTCAATTATTTGCAACAGAAGTTTCGTACTACTACTTACATTTTAAAGCGAATGATTCGCTTGAAAATGTAGTACATAGTAGGTACTATAAAATCGCAGTCGCAAATAACTGAATAAAAATATTGATAAAACAAAGTATACTATTTCTAATTCATATATAAAAATGTATTATCACAAAGTAACGGACACTTTCATCCAATATTTAATAAATATGGGTAGTAAAATGAAAATATTATTTTTTCTTCATTTGAAGTCAGATTATCAAGAATTTTGATATATTCTGCAGATTTAAGTAGAAGTTCATTAAAAGTTTGAGTTGATGGAGAGTGTATATGTTTAATATAAATAAATTTATATATATATATATATATATATATATATATATATATATATATATATATATATATATATATATATATATATATATATATATGCTTACTTTCACTTTCTCTGCCTACATTTCTTGATAAGCTGAAGGATTTTGTATCCGTTTTTTCTAAGAGATTGCCCTAGATATAATATATTTCTCATTTTAATTGTTTTAAGTAACTCATGAAAGGCATATGCTCCATTTAAAACTGCTTCTTTGGTCTGCACAGTTGCTTAGCGTATTCGTAGCAATCTAAGACGTAATTTTAAGTTTCAGTTGTCGTTAGAGAAGAATGATTTAATTTTTAAAAAAAGGTGAAAGCTGCTACAACAAGCAAGGTATGTGAGTTCGTTAATTCTCTCAATGTTTTGTTGATTAATCTGTTGGCTTGATTATGATGAATTTTGTTTTAGTGACTTTAATTTTTGGACCCATCTGTTGTCCTGTCATCTTCATACAATCCAACAACACTTGAAGTCCCTGTATACCACGAGATGACCTTGTAATCGGCATATCGATTACAAGGTCATATTAATCAGTTCTCTGCTAATCTTCACTACAAGGGCTTTAACTTGCAAAGCCTCTTTGACAACGATATCCGAGTAGATATTGAATAAAATCGGGGATAGAATGCACATATATATATATTATTATATATATATATATATATATATATATATATATATATATATATATATATATATATATATATATATATATATATATATATATATATATATATATATATATATATATATATATATATATATATATATATATATATATATATATAATATTTAACAACTCCTAGTTATGACAGGAAGTCTCAAACGGATATAAAAATCTCTCCCGCAGTTCAAATATGACTTTCGATACAGTACAATAGTCTATTATTTGTAGGTAAAATACAACTCAGATCCTTTCTAGGTAGAAAATGTAGCTCATAATTGAAATATCTTTCACGTTAAATATTTATGAATGAACAAAATAAGGACAGGTTTTGGGAATGAGTTATGTGGGGCTTGTAATTGCATTTATGGTAGAACTAGCTTAAATTTTTATGAATGGAATTAACCTGAGTGACCTGCAGGCTATACAACCTCCGTATCGGAATTTCCGAAATGTGCCTTGAACAATAAGGGGTGAACAAGGCCAGTTGATTTGTGATTCTGTTAGAAAATTTCAAGTTTAAATTTATAAAACACTCAAATCTTTACAATTGAATATGTAAATACGCATGAATATAAATATTTATATATATATATATATATATATATATATATATATATATATATATATATATATATATATATATATATATATATATATATATATATATATATATATATATATATATATATATATATATATATATATATATGCCAAATTAGTTTTGATCCATACAAAAAAAGTCAACTGAGCATGCCGATCATCCGATATCAATAAGCTAAAATAGTAATACAAACAAAAGTTATGGTTATTGCAGTTGATCTGAATTTTTCTGCTTTCCGTCGTAATTGTTTAGATTTTTTCTGAGGTCTATAATAAATAAAACATGAAAAGAATTATGTATTTCCATTGTTCGAAACGTAGGTAAGTCATGGTTTTGAATTCACCCAAGAATCTCATATGAAGCAGTACTTTCAGTTTCCTAGACAGTTTTTGCAATTTTTTCATCCAGAAAACTTATTTGCACTATAAAAAACATTTCAGAAGAATAGTTGGCGTATTCACAAAAAAGAAGCACTCTGAGTTTTTTCCAAATTATTCAATTTTTTTTTTACTTTTTTTGGATTGATTGGGCCGATACTTGGTGTAAATTAATAAACATATTAAAATAATGGTTAAAAATAACAATTTACACATTTATTATAAAAATAACGCATGACGCACGTTTCGGTGGAACTTTTTTGATTTTCTTTTACTGCAAACCTTACTCGGACAATTACAAGCATTTTAAAATGTCCAAATTAGAGACTGCATGAAAAATATTATTAAGTTTGCAGTTGGAACGAATTTTCCAGCTTTTCTTTATAATCATCTCGGTTTTTTCCATAGAACTCTTCTACGACGATAATGCACACATCTTGGAAAGGATTAATCATTTCCATCCATAGAATCGTGAGTTATGGTACTCAGTTCATTAAAAAAATCCTTATCAAAATGAGCCTCTATCGAAATAATAATTTCAGTGGGTACTAGACGACTCACTTGCAGGCAGCATAATGTTACTCTTAGTTGAATTGATTTTATTGATGTGATAATGTGTTTTTTCATTGTATTTTGCTTATTATTGTATGTATGACTTGTTCAAGATGACCAACACTCATAAACCTAAATATTCTCTTCTATGTTATTATTGGATATCACTGAAACAGTGATATATTTATTTTTTGTAAAACTGTCGAAGAAACTTGATCTCTATTGATGCTTGATGATATTCACTTTTTTTCATTGTGAAAAAAAGTCTTTTTTTCACTGCCAAAATTAACATGAAATATCACTTTTTGAAGGATTTATTTTTAACAGAGTCAATTATCAATTGATTATTCATCTTAAAACAATTTCATTTATTGGAATAATAATTGATAGTGAATTTTGAACAAATACTTCCAACATAAATTTCCGAAGATGCTCCATGTTGCTGCTGATCAGAAACGTTAGATATTTCTTGAAGAGTTTATTCGACAATTTCATTAGATATTTTAATTTGTTTGGAAGAAGATGAACAATTCAATATTTTAATTTTAAGAAATTATTTTGAATATTTCAGACGATGTGAATTCACACTTACAGTTGTACGAAAAATGTTGTTTGTATTTTGTGTATAAAATTCGTGTTTTCATAGCACATTCGAGAGAATTTTTAACGGTATTTTATAACGTTACAATATATAGTCCACGAAAAATGAAGAAATCCGTACATAAAATTGGAGATGGGTGAGAAGAAAAAACAAATTTTTTCGAAGAGCACTCGCTTTTATCAACTCAATTTGCAAACAAATTGTCAACCTACCTTCTGAATTTGGAGAAGTTATAGAGTTGAAAAAAAACCTGAGAAATCACGACTTAACATGAAATCAAGATACTAAAATGGCGGTGGTTAACAAAATGAGCTGGAAACCCTAGAAAGATCTCTTACGTCAACTAAATTCACTCACTGATTTTCAACTCTTCAACTGAATAAGCTGTGTTAATAAGTAAAAACTTAACAAACCAGGAACAAACAAGAATTTCACTATGAAAATAACGACGTTTAGAAAAAAAAGTTCATAAAGCCATAAGTGCAAAAATTAATCATTTTCAACTCCATATACCCTACTTAAGCCCCTGAAAGGCTGAATTTCGGATATGCTATTCTAAATTAATTTCTACATCGTAAAAATTTCCGCTCATATATCTCTCTGCCACTCCATTCCTCAAAGATGCTAAAATCTTGAATTTTTTCCATATATATATATATATATATATATATATATATATATATATATATATATATATATATATATATATATATATATATATGCAGTAGGATCACATAGCAATTTACTTTTAAAACAGTAGTATTAGTATATAAAAAATACAGTTATTCTGAAATGTAGTAATTTTTTATGTGAACTTGTCCGATTAAAATATTGTTCTAATGATTTTTATTCTTGATGCTTTATTCTTTCAAGTGTTAACTGTAACATAAGGAGCAAGCCTAATTTTAAGCAAATATATATTTTGATTTCGGACTGCCGACGAATTCTTTTTTATTACCTAGAAGGTTATATCGCAAAATTAAAATAAAGCTGATAACAACTGCATAAATACCATTATAGTTTGAACTGGAACAGGTGAGTATATATTGGTCTATTTCCTTTCTGTCAAAAATCACATATAAATGGAATGCAAATATAGAAAATTGCAGCGATCATTGCATTGTAGAAAGCGAAAGAACCCTGCGATAATTTCATCGTACGTATCCATGGTAATTCGTATTTTAAAACCATGTTCCTATTTGGGAAATATTCCTCCAACACGCTGTCATGCAAAATTATCGGTAATTTTGATGCACTTACTTACAATAATCCATTTGGGAATAAGACTTCCATCAAAGAAGTTTCAAAACCCAATTTTAATAGCAAGGTATGATATATCAAATTCAGCCAATCATTTCGTATACACAAAAATATAGCAGGAGTGGTCATTAATTTGTATTTATATTCCCATGAGTATTTGATGAAATATAGTAGTTTTCTAATGCAGAAAATGCAATTTAAATATAATGCAGAATATTTTGATCACAAAGTGTATTTACACAACTAAAAACAAAAATGTAATTTTTCGAACAAATGAGCTGGGTTAAAGTAATGGAAACAGAGATGACCCAATTCATTCCACAAACGAATTACCTGTCGCTCGTAAGACTGTGCGAAAGCCCTAAAGCTACAATTTCATCCCCCTCCTCCATCAACCCCAATTGGCTTTGTCCCGTTCGCCCTCGGAATAGCCAGATAGAAAGACGCCCCTGAACACACCTACATTGGGGTAGGGGTGATTCCGTCCAATCAGAGAAGGCTCTCGACCAAAACAAGGGATGATAGAATCAACACATGTCCGAAAATTTGTCGAAAGCTTAAAAGTCTCTATAGAGTTTTCACTTTGTCAGATAATCGTCAGTCTGCAAAGTCGTCGATTCGGATGTGGTCAAGTTTTCGTTAGGTAGTGTTAGTGTATCGAACTTACGTTTCAAGCTTGATTGATAATTATGATTGCTAGTGCTTCTTTACAAACTATTCCAGAAAATACGATGTTTGGTGCTATGGATACGCAGTTGAAATCCCAGTCGCAATCTCCAGGTTCTGCTTCGAGTAAGTCATTCTACATTTTTGTATCAAGTATATCATAAATACTGGGTTGAAAATATATAGGTATAGCTTTTTACAATTCTCAGAGATTTCATGCTTTACCTCAATGACTCATTCATTTTATATAATAACTTTAAATCTCATATTTCACATATTTTGTTCTTTGGAAACTCGATTTCGGGCTTGACAATATTTTGGAGATATCTCAAAAAGTCAAAAACTTTTATATATAACTTAAATTATGTTTTTTAAATCAAATAAATAAAACTTTGATGTAACAGATGTAGGTTTGTCCACGGCGTTAGTGAATTTTGACGCACATTGACTTTCAGACATACAAGCCTTGTGTTACTTCATTAAAGTTCAATAGTCAACAGAAGATCATGTTATTTATTGTAATGTTTTTTTTAAAGTTTTTTTCAGTTGAAGAAAATTTAACAACATGTAATAACTAGTCGATTCTAGTCGAAGTTGAAAAAAACTTACAATTTGGGTAGAAGCGGTTTTTAAAATTTCCATATTGAATTACCTATAAGTTTAGGTACCTACCTATTTCCAAAATTATACTTATCGTTTGAGTTTGTATTCGCAAGGTAATCCTTACTGAAAGTATTACAAAGTTTGCATATATAGGTAATCTATTGAATACTTTTTATGCTAAAAACAACTGAGAAAGATCAGTATGTTCTGCATTTTCATGCATCCTTATTATTATCTATGTTTCATAATCTCTACTTTGGAATAGTTGCATTAAAAGTTAATAAATTATATTTTGTTCTATGTAATTTAAGAGATTTACAATTATTATAAATTCAACGCAAGCATATTTTATATAAATTTATTTACTTTGTGTTTTTGCCGAATTATCAATTGACAATTATACAAGTGACGCCTTAGTTTAATTTTTCAAAACTGTTCTCAAAATTTACCCTAAATATTTCACAAATCTGCATAATGATTAGGCTATGTACTTATATGCAATTCAAATTTTCGATAAACCTTTCTTAACATCAGGATCTAGAAGTAAAAAATCCGTCGGGTAAAAGTTTGAATTTTAAAACTACTAAACTCAATTTTCAATTAAATACCAATGTTGAATAGTGGTTACTTTCAGTTAAAAGCAGATTCATATGAATCATTTCAATAGCTTTTTCCCTTCAAATTTTATAAGTGACTTGAAAGAAGCTATTCATTAATAAATATCTTCACTTTCAAACTCAACGAATTTAAGTATTTTAAAATACTCTCACTGAATATCAAATAAAATTCAGGACGAGAAAGATATATTTTTCTGATGAACCAATTTACCGTACCTACTCCAATAATCTGTATTATCAAGTTTATATTTAATGAACTGAAGTACCTAGGTACTACAAGAATCTATATTGGCAAGTTTATCTATAATGAATTGAAGATTTTCAAATCTTTGAAAATTATCAAACTTCGTTCGAATGATATTTTATGGGCCTCAAATTTATAATTCTCTACCTATTTCGTCTGTTACTGAAATTATAGGAATTATTTAGAACGCGAAACTGTTTTTTATCTCCTCTCTACTATTGAAAATGTTCATATTTCCAAGAAATGAAATGGTTTGCTGCCATTTCCTAAGATTTATTATGCTGTTGCTAACAATCACCGATGAAATGCTGATATAAGATTTCCACATAGGTGCCAAAAATTCATCATTTTTAAAGTTGCCATATTTTAGCTTGAGAGTCAAATTAACTGACACAAACCGAGCACAAATAACGAAATATGGCCCTGAGAGTTACAGTATTAGAAAATATAAAGAGTATCTTGACAACAAGGCGTAGAAAAATCAGCGGTCAAATAGGATAAAGCGGACAACGCTTAATAACGAAATATGGCGATTAAAGTGGAGTTTTAGTAATAAAAGAATTTTTCTTGACAACTCAAATTATATACAACGCGAAAGGTGAGGCCTATGAGCAACGATATTGTCATTTCAACCTCACAGATAATTTAAGTTAAAAATATTTAGAAGACAAAAAATTGAAATTGATGGACGATACCTAATTCTTCAGAAATCAGTTTGTTTAATATTATCATAGATAATATATTTCATATGTTACCTTTAAATGATTTTTGATCTCTTATTTGATTTTGTGCTACCTAATTCACATTTGTTCAATTTGTCGGGATGTGCTATTCAAACATACAATTGGTTGCGATTAAATTATTATAAAACAAATAAAATATGACAAATTACGTAACATAATTCATATCAATTTAGTTTCATCTTTTGTTTACAACTTTTATTTCCGTTCTGAATATCAGTCTTTCCAAAAATCATAATGAAATTCAATTTAAAATGCTAATAAGTAGGCATGTTTTTCCTAATTCGTACGAAGTTTAGCCATTCAATATAAAAACATGAAAATCTCATGTAAACTAACAAAATACACGTCAGGGTAGTCCAGTTACAAAAAAGGAAGTAATGATTTCATTATGCTTAAGTTCTGATTTTTCTTCGTTTTGTTTCTATCAATTCAAAATTCCAAGATGAATGAAAAAAATTACAGTTCCTCACCAAAAAAATAATATATATATATATATAAAACACGTGAGTGTTTTACAATAATTAGAACTGACTTTCACAATTCTTTAGAAATAGGTAGAAACAAATTTTAAAACCTACTGTACAGTTAGAATTTAGGTGCCTCTTTATCAATATTATCTGGGAAATCCGATTCCCTTGTGATGATGGCACTGGCAGGATCGGCATGTGAGGATGGTCCTAGGTCCTCTTAAAACAAAGGTTTTACTCTTGAAGTTTCTTTATTAGGAGGTTCATACTCGTCATGGCTGAAAGACTCTCGTAGAACTGTCGATCTGATCCGCGACAATATTTAACGTAAATTCGTCTTAGTTGAGTCAGCACTTTAATGTATAATATAACGAATATATCGAACAGTAACAATTTGAGTTTAATGGTCTAGAAATAATGCGATGACCTGTGAAACTGTCGCAATACTTCCTGTCTAATAAACCTCGACTAAATGTACTATTACATTAATTCTATTTACATTATTGATAATTGACTACACTATTTTACACAATTACTAAGTCATTTTGCTTAAAATTATTAATATTTGGTGTACTGCGCTGATCGTAAGAATCTTTTCCTTAACATTTTGCTTGAATTAAATTTTGACGTTCAAGTTCCAAAGGGTAATTATCAAATGAGTACAGAGGATCGACATTTTCATAGGTGTTTGAAGCTAATAGTTTAGTATGAGTTGTAGGTAAATAATTAATAGAATATTTTTCAAGAAAGAAATTTTTTATATTAAGCCTTTTTAAATAAATAGGATAGCTCAAATATTCTTTTGATTGAAGCTGCAGCTGCTTTATCTTCAATAATTATTAACTATATATATATATATATATATATATATATATATATATATATATATATATATATATATATATATATATATATTTACAGTCTTTCAGCGACGCGCGAAGCTAAGACGCTGAGCAAGAATCTATACATTCAAATTTAATTATTTTTCATATATCTTCTTAGATAAGGCTATCATTAACAAATTTAAATTTCTTCTTACATCTGTACATTTATTTATTATATAAGTATATCAAGCTTGATTGGTTTTAATTGTGTTAAATGTTTAAGTTTTTTCAATAATTACACTAGTCCTGGGTGATCAGTCCTGGTAGACTTAGTGAAATTTTTGTTACCTCATTATTTGTTTTAAATTCCTTAGCTCGAGCCCTCGTAAGCACATTTAGAATTTTGATAATTACTTTTCCTACGTATTTTATGTCTATGTGAAATGCATGCTTTCAAAACGAAATTTAGTTGTAATGGTTTGCCAATCTAATCTAAAGATGGCTCATATAACTCAATGCCGTCAATTAATTGGTGTGCCCTATCGGTGTTACCGTTAAATTTTGGAAACAATCTAGTCGCTGTATTGAAATTAAATTGACCCTCCATTTTTTGGGTATTACTCATTATATTAGAATTACTATAATTACGTTCAGCGTCAGTATCAAGATTAACATTTAATTCTTATTCTAAATTATCGGCATTTTGAAATTAATATAAACTGTACAACAAAGGCTTCGAAACGCTTCAGAAAATTTCATAAATTCGGAGAAAAATTCAGTATCTAAATTACTATTTAAGTTTAATCCTAAAATTTTGGCATTTTCTTTATTTATATTGTATTTTTGAATAAAATTGTTCTACTAAAGTTTCAAAATATTTTTCAAATTTGGAGAGTTCACTTATCTTATAGGACATAACAACTTCGTCTTTTCGCCTGTGTTGTCCTTCCTTAGGTTGCTCAGAAATGTTCTCAAATTATCGTTCAGCTCCTGGAATGGTTCCGTATCTGTCATACCTTAGTAGACCTTCTCCTTATTCACTTTCGGTGCACTTTTCACATAAGGCACTTGATATGCCTTATTAGTTAATTTTTTATCACATCACTGTTTAGTTTTTATTAACACATATATGAATATCCATTCTGTACGATTTATTTCCTGGCACTGCTGTACAAATTGTGATGATTTTTGGTTTTCAGAACGGCTGTTTCCACTACTATTCCTTTTTCATTCCTGTCGCTATTCTTTTCTTTCCATTTTGGATAGCATTTTTTTTTCTTCCTCTTCATTGTCGTCCTTTTTTTCCTCAAAAAATGAAGCCGATATTACAACACTTTCTGCACATGTTAACTTTTGTTTATTCAGTTGCCTTTTATAACGGCACTGGCAGGATCGCCATGTGATGATGGCACTGGCAGGATCGCCATGTGAGGATGATCCTAGGTCCTCTTAATAAAACAAAGGTTTTACTCTTAAAGCTTATTTATTAGGAGGTTCATACTCCTCATGGCTGAAAGACTCGTAGAACTGTCGATCTGATCCGCGACAATATTTAACGTAAGTTCGTCTTAGTCGAGTCAGCACTTTAATGTATAATATAACGAATATATCAAACAGTAACAATTCGAGTTTACAGGTCTAGAAATAATGCGATGACCTGTGAAACTGTCGCTATACTACTCTCCTTGGTTACTCATTCCTCATTCAGATATCAAATGCAGTCTTCATGTTTTATTTTGCTGTAGTTTGTTTTCATCACTGAAAAAAGGATAATTTTAAAATTGGCCGTTCATTACCTGAAAAAAAAGGCTGCTGTACCTGAAAAACACAACTTACGTATGATTCCTTTCGTCCTAAATCTCCTGAGCAATATTTATTTTCCATCACAGCCTCGATTGGAGCTTTGAACAAACCTGAACACCCTTGATGATTTTCTTTGAATCTTGAATTTCGTTTGAATTTCTTGTACTCCAAAGCACAAAACAACTTTGTCAAAAACTATGGATGTCTGATTTGCAGACATTTCAAAGAGACGATAACTGGTCTTTGATGTCTTCTTTCTCACTGAACTACTACGTGGAGATGAATCTGATTAATTTATTTCAGTTGAATATACAACTTTTTATTTACACTTTGTTAAAAACTTAGCACCGATTCTTCAATTTCTATTTAACAAATTACTAGTATAAATTTCCTAGATTTTGTGGAAGAAACGAAGGTATCTGTTAGGGAGAAGCAAATATCTTGTTTATTCATGATATCTTATATATATATATATATATATATATATATATATATATATATATATATATATATATATATATATATATATATATAAACTCTTTCATTATTCTTACCAATAACCGGCTTGGTGAATCTCAAAAAACTCGATTTTATTGAAAAGTTGACATTTCGCCACGACTTTCGTGGCTTCTTCGAAACGTTTGAAAAATTGAAATTTCTTTGACATTTATTGATTTTTTATTTATTATTTTTTTTGAGATTCACCAAGCCTGTTATTGCTAATAATGATCAAAAAGTTAAAAATAGTTAATAGGCATATATATATATATATACTGTCTCGAGTATGAAAACCATTTGCGGTATAGCTGTGAAAAGTTTTTCATTGTTAGAACTTTCAGAAATCTCAAACTCAGAATTTCATAACATTTGATAAAAAGAAGATTTCCATTAGGCAGAGTATGTAAATCATAAAAATCATTCATTTTGCTCAGACTTGAATAGAAAAGAATCTGCTAGTTTTGGAAGAATTAAGAAATAATGTACACTTACATACAGAGCTAAATATGTTATAACAAAATAATTAACTGATGCATAGATTTTTAACATTGATGATTAATTATGAAACTAAATAATAATGAAATTACCACTATAATACTACTATTCTTAAGATTCATTATTGAAGTAGATATTTTGAATTTTTCAGGTAGAATTCTTGATATACCATGTGCAGTTTGCGGAGACTTCTCATCAGGAAAACACTACAACATTTTCGCTTGTGACGGATGTGCAGGGTTTTTCAAGAGATCCATTAGGAGAAATCGTAGCTATACTTGCAAAGCTAAAGAAGTTGGAAATTGTATTATTGATAAAGTGCACCGGAATCAATGCAGAGCGTGTCGTTTAATCAAGTGTCAAGCAGCCGGAATGAACAAAGATGGTGAGTACTGACCCAAAATCTTCATTGATTATTTCATATTGTCTTCAAAAATGACTTCTTCGATATGTATTTTAAAATTATGTACTTTAATTATTTTCAGCAACGGTATATAAAAACAGTTTACACATTTACTAATAATATACGCATGACGCAGGTTTCGGTGTACTTCACCTTCTTCAGATGCTAAATGCGAAATAAATATATGAAAAAATGTGTGGAAAGAGTAAATAGAAAGATACTTACAAAGAATTACCTACTAAAATAGGAAATATTTTTTGTAACTATCCTGCTATTTACCCTTTCCACACAATTTGTCTATTTACTTTCATATTCCATATAACTAAGGAATATATTTAGTTTGCATTTAGCATCCGAAGAACTGTATGTATCTCAAGAAATAAATGAAAATTGAGAAATAATTGGATTTAACGTATAAGTGAAAAAATAAATTCAAATTAGTAGATAACTGAATTTTAATTGAAATGTATTATTGCTTGTAAATTGCTTTCGAAAAATAAATTGAATGAGAAAAGTGAATAAATAAAAAGTAGGATCAATAAAATAATAAAACTAAATACCCATGTATTTTCGAAAAAGGAGCGGCAAACAGATGTTTTTGTGAATTGACTACGATTATGAATCACTTAGTACTTCATCATTACTTGCCTCAAACTATTGCAGGAAACAACTTTAATTTGTGGACCTTAAAACAATATATAGATATACTATATGCTAACTACGTTAAGAAGGAAAAAAATATAACATCAAAAATAATATCATAGAATATATATTGAATGAAAAGGCTAAAATATCGTGAAAGAATATTATTTGTAACTCATTGAACAATAATTGAAAAATTCATGTCAACTACTGAAATGTGTTACTTAAATCAATTATACATCAACAGAAACCAAAATTTCATATACGAGGCAATGCATATTCTGTATACAGCTGCAATAAAGTTAATAAACCAAATATTTAAAGAAACCAATATTATTTTGACATCTACTTCAGCATCTAATAGCACAAAATCATTGAATACAAACCTTACGTTCTACGAAGCACCACTGAAATAACATAACTGAAATATTACAGCCTCATTCATTTCTCAACCGTGCTATTGAAATAACCCTCAGAATAAACACAGTAGCCAACAAAATAAAATTGAAGGAATTAAGAATGTCTCAAGTACCATTCTCTTCTTGATCGCACCTGGTCACTTTGGCAAGCCTTGAAGCTAAAAGTCTGATAGAAACGATAGTATTTTAGTTGAACCTTTGTTTTAAATGAAACATTTCTTGAGTGTTGAGTCTTGAGAATGCTAAGGAAGTAAGCTGCTAACCTGTTGAGATACTTATTTCTTAATTGTTTCAATTTTGTTCTTGATTATTTCAATCAGCTATACTACCGAAGAGAGGCGAAATTTCAAACAGATTGGGAAATAGAAGATTGAATGAATTCTTATGTTTCAGCTTCATTGATTATTACATGAAATAATCTTTTTTCTCAGAAGTAGCAATAGACATTTTCGTGATGAAACGTCAACCTTTCCATAAAATCGGTTTGAGAACTTCGATGACCTTAATGCGAATAAAAACTAGTCTGAAACTCGTTAATTTCTCGATAGTTTTTGGAACCATAAAACTGAGAAGCCTTGGCATTCAAATCAGTTAAAATTAAATTTTCCCTTTGCTTCATATACCCAATGATGAGTAGTAGTGAGTGTTCATATTCGCACAAAATTTTAGAATGCTCTGTTCTGGAAAACACCAAAAAAAGTTTTTCTTATCGATCCTATGACACTGTTTTTTTGTCAATGTTTCACTTTGGTAAATACAATGGAATCAATTTGGCCACAAAATGAATGTTTCATCTGAGACTAGATCATGGCTACTACTTTTATTTCAACTTTAAGAATGTAATGTAATAACAACTTACATGTAGTGTCAGAATATATACTTTTGAATGAATAAAGTTATTCGAATAACATTATTTGGAACTCTAGAGATTGAATATTTTGAATGGTATTGAAAAATAAATCATTAACGAGTACTTTCTTCTCATAATTTAATATTATTCATTTTAATGAAGAACTTCTCAAGTTAGTAACTGAAAGTAATTGAATTATATCGAGAAATTTTATTAGTTATCATACCCTAATAAGATTTTGCTTGAATATAACATTTCGATTGAATAAAACTCTATTGAAGCAGTGACATAAGTTATTGCTGAATTTAACACATTTTTGTAATAAAATGTATATGCGGTATAGTATGCTGTATCATTTTCATATAGCATATACATGATGCTTTTACCTACCTATTGGTTTCTACTAGATTCTTATGAAATTCATGTGGCTCTTTGGATAGACTCCTAT
>JARQZK010003009.1:0-15000 GCA_030704885.1 Cynegetis impunctata | reverse complement strand
TGCGAAACTTATTGATTCCAACTGATAGTGTTTCACAACTCCTGTCAATTTTCTCCATTCATTTTATGGAGAAATATTCAGTCAGTATTTCTATATTCAATTTCCTATTATGATTTTTATGTCAATAGTAGAGAAATAATATTCTTTAATTTAATAAATTGATATTTACTTAAAATTATATTCCTACAGATAATAAAATTATCTTGTGCTTTCAAACAAATATAAAAATCGAAACTATTCTGTCATATACGCATATTTCTAAAAGAAAATATTACTTCTAGTTTTAAAATGGAATATTGTTAATAATATATTATTACTGTATCATATTGTATTATATATTAATATTGACTATGAGTAGAATATGTACTGACTAGCAAAACTGTGATGTAAATAGTGAATTGTTGAAGTTTTTCCTTTGTTTATCAAAATGTAAATTTATTGAATAGCTTTAGTAGTTTTAAGGAAAAATGTATAGAGTGAAAATTATTTTTGTAAACAAAATTATTTAAGGCAATATATTGGTGAATCAAAAGGAATATTTATTTTGTTCGTTTTCTTCCGAAAATGATACTATATAGCTATATCTAAAAGATATTTAGTGAATTTCACACAGAATTTTTATTTCAACGAAGTAACGATTCAATAGTAGTAATGATTCCTTATAAATATATATATATATATATATATATATATATATATATATATATACATATACATATATATATATATATATATATATATATATATATATATATATACATATACATAGAATACATAGATGATAAAGATGATATTACCGTATTGCTGTGAGTTTCTGTGTCATGTGTTCAACTGTTCTCCCTTCACTGGCGTCTACCTTGTCGGAAATCAGCCTTAGTTTTATCACTGTCTAAAAAAAGTTGTCCTGAGTCTTATGCAGATTTGCGACCAATAAGTCTCCTTCCTGTTTTGTCAAAAATATTTGAGAGGACTCTAGTTCAACAACAGAGAGGATTCAGACCAAACCATTCCACGAGCACTGCTCTCTTAAGTGTAACCAACAGTATTGCATATGTCTTAGATAATGGATTGCTGTTTATTCTCATATTGCTTGACTCTGGTCAAGTAATATAAGAGAGAACATTTTGTTACTTAACTCTAGGATGAAATATATAGTGTTTGATGCAATGCTTTTGAAATGGTTTAGTAATTACTTAAGTGATAGAAGACAAGCTGTCAAAATCGAGAGCAATATATCGAACTTCAAATATGTCAGATAGGGAATACCTCAGGGTAGTAATTTGCGATATCTCTTATTTTCAATTTATATATTCGACCTGCCTGATATTTTCAAGTATTGCTATAACCATCTCTACGCGCATGATTTGCAGGTGTTTTTGACTTGTAAACCTGAGGATTTTGCTGAAACTATCGGCATACTAAATGATGAGTTGGGAGATTATACCGTGGGTTACTGAGGCGAAGAATCATCTTGGTGTGTGGTTTGACAGTGAACTAAATTTGAGAAAGCATAGTGTAACTATTAAACAAAATTTCTTTGTGAGGCTGAAGGGTTTGCAGATGCATAAGTATGAAATGGATGAGAGTATCAAATAACAACTTTTGAAATCGCTTATAATATCCAACGTTTGACTATTGTTGTGTGGTTTACTATAATTTTATGCACAAAAAGGACGAAGAGAATTGGCTCAAAATTCAGAATGCTTGCATGAGGTTTGTGTGTTTCTCTCCTTAAAAAGATCATGTCACACCTTTTAGGAGGGGATCGAACGAACTGAGTTTTGAGGAAAGAGCGGAATATCTCTATGTTATTTTTCTTCACAAACTTTTATATCAAGAATGTCCGCAATACCTATTCAATAAATTGGTATTGAGGAGCACAGCACATAATCTAAATATAAAAAACAAGTATCAGTATAGTATACCTGAGCACAAAACAGCTAAGTATGAGGTTGTTTCGAGTATATGGCGCAGTTTTTGTTCAATAAGTATATCTCTTTGATAGGTAATAATTTTTCTGTTGGAATTTCCAAAAGGAAATTGAGAAATTTTATTTTTGATAATGGATTCTGGTGAAACCTGTTTTTGTTTATTATTTTTCTCAAAATTTTTATATTTCATTTTTTTGTGATATTTCTTGTTCTCACAGTGCATTTTAGTAATTGAGTGTTATTAATAAGTTGAAACTGAACTGCTTTCAATGCAATGAGCAGTATTTTTGAATGACTATTTGGTGGAGTGGAAGAATGGCTTGCCAAACTTCTACCATTTGTGTAATTGAAATATTATTATTCTTATATTCATATACATATGCATACACATATACATATAGATATATAATGATATAAGATATAATGTTTATTGAATCAAGAATCAGCGTTATACAAAATCTATCTCAACCAAAGAGATGTAAAAAAAAAAAACAGAAACAAAAAAAATATTTTCAATATCTAACCCTGATGCAAATAAGCATTGACGGATTCAACATAAGTCTTCTTTGTTCCACAAAGCCGAAGCTGTCTGTGGATATAATATACTAAAACATTCTTTGCAAAATACTGTAGACACCCCCATATTTTATCTGAAATCAATCAAAAACCCTAATTAAAAAACGATGAGCACATATCACTTTCCTCTTCTACTAAGAACTTTTTCACTTTGTCTTTAAACCACAAATACGAATGAGATGTGTGAATAGAGCGATCTTTCGGTAGGCAGTTCAGAAAACGTGGAGCCAGATAGGCCGCATGTCTAAGTCCTATCGTTTTGACGGCGACAGGGGCTCTCAGTTTCTCCATCGCTTTGGCCCGGGTGGTGTAGCTGTGATCAATGGGGTCTAACTTCAAGGTGCCTTTATTAATATAATAAAAACATACGACCCTAAGGAAATATAAATTTCTTAAATCGAGTACTCCAGCCTCCCGAAAAACATACTCAGTGGAGTATGTCATATCTCTCCTCAGCATCTTTTTCAAAAACAACTTCTGTAAAACTTGCAGTTTTTTTAGGTGACAATTTGCCACTCCACCCCATCCTAACATACCATATGTAAGTCTAGTCTGTATCAAAGCATAGTAGAGTACTTTCATCTCTGGTAGATTCAAGATTTGAGCCAAGTATTTGAACTTACCCAGCATACTTCTCAATGAGGCAGTGACGTGAAGAACATGTTGATCCCATCTAAGATGAGAATCGATAACTACGCCCAGGTATTTTACTTTCAGTGCCCTTTTTATCGATATCATATCCTCGTCAACATTTATGCTTAATTTATCAAAAGATGGCAGATGATTACTATAGCTGGCCACAGGAAGGAAAACTGTTTTCTCACTATTTATGGTAAGCAATTTGTGACTGAAAGCCTGAAACAAACCTGCCAGGTCTTTCTCTGCTTTTTGTTTCAAATCCTGCCAATTTTCGTCTCTATATATAATAACTGTGTCATCAGCAAAACATATTACATTTCCCAAAGACTCCTGAGTAAGTATACTGTTTATATATATAGTGAACAAAACAGGACCAAGTATTGTTCCCTGAGGCACTCCACAATGAACCAATCTATGTGAGCTTGTATTGGTTCCTATCCTCACGCACTGTGTTCGTTTTTCCAAATATGATTTGAATAATTTATAGGGTATTCCTCTTATTCCCGTATCACGAAGTATTTTTAATAGTTGTGCATGATCGACGGTATCAAAAGCTTTTGCAAGATCGAGGAATACAGCCAATGCAGGTGATCCCTTTTCCAATGCGCCATACATTTGCTCTACAACATGGTGAATTGCGTTTTCTGTAGACTTGCCTCTTCGGAATCCATACTGTCTATCAGATATAAGCCTATATTTGTCCAAAAAGAGTCCAACCTTATCTTCAAAAATTTTTCCAGCACTTTATCAAAATTGCTTATTAAAGATATAGGCCTAAAATTCGAAAGCACTGCCCGGTCACCTTTCTTATGTACTGGAACTATCAAAGCTAATTTGAATTCCTGAGGACATACTCCTTTTTACATTATTAAATTGACAATAAAACAAAGAGGGGATGATATTTCTGACGATATACTTTTCATAATTTCAGCTGTTATATTGTCTAAGCCTGGAGATTTATTATTTTGCAAGCACTGAATGACTTTTTGGATTTCATTCTTATTACTAGGTGTTAAAAAAATAGACTCCCTGCAAATGTTACCTGCCGGGGGGAGATAGCTTGATTTTTTGATTTTCGCTGCTAAGTTAGGACCTATTTCGGAAAAAAAACTCATTAAAAGCATTTGCAACTTCTGCTTCATCCTTCAGTGTATCACCCCGTTCAGTCCGAATAGCATGCAGTGGATCCTCTTTTTTATTTTTGAAATTTGTAATATGCTTTATTGACGTCCATAAACGTTGAGCATTGTTTTGATTCTTGCTTATTTGATTTTTGTAATAATCAATTTTTGTTTTTTTTATAATATTATTGAGAACATTTCTGAAATCTAAAAATTGTTTTTTTAAAAGAAGATTCAGCTTGTCCCTCTGATAAACTTTATAAAGCTTATCCCTAGTTGCAATAGACTTCATGATGCCTTTAGTTATCCACGGATTTCGTTTGGTAAATTGTCTTCTACGTTTATTTTTTGTCGTATTTTTGACGATTGCATTTCGTATTGAGTATAAAAATTCGGTAGTTGCTTCTTGTGCATCCTCAAGTTCATACAAATAATTCCAATCTTGCTTTTTCAAGTCACTTATCAACTGGTCAAAGTTAATATGCTCAGTATATGTAGTTTTACTTTTAACTTCGTATCGTGAAAGTAAATTCAAATTCACAATAACTGCACTATGATCAGTTATAAAGGTGTTCAGCACGAAACTCGAAAGAGAATACTCAGGCAACCTTTCCTTTACTTTCATAAAAATGTGATCCAAGCATGTAGATGACCCACCTTGTTTTCTTGTGGGACGATTGATCAGAGAATTGAAACTGAACTCACCCATCACATTTAGATAATCAAAAGTTATCATCTGATCGTCCAAGATATTAATGTTAATGTCACCTACAATCAAGTGAACATCACATTCCCCTCTGCACTTGTTCAAATATGCATAAAGACCAGATATGAAATCCCTTTCTTCTGTAGATGGAGGCCTATAAACGGAAGTAATTCTCAGGGAATGTATTTCCTGCACAATATTCAACTCAATAGCTTTACATGGACCTAGTTTCACGATATCATGTTGAAATCCGAAAGTATTTCTGATATAGACCACTGTGCCATCACAACAATTAATATCCCCAAAATTAAAAATTGCATCATATCCCTTTCTCTGTATTAAATCGAGATCGAAATCATTTCTAGTCTCAGTAAGTATCAGACAATCGAATTCCTCGCTGAACTGATGCAAAACAACTTCTAGGCTATCCAAGTTCTTACTAATACTTCTGATATTCTGATGAAATAATTTGAAATGATTTTTGTTGCTTTCAATTAATGCATTATATTCAGGAATATTATTTAACTCTATCGTAGGAAACAACTCAAAATTGTAGTTTCTTATAAAGGGATCCATAATTTATATTTATACACTTAATATTACTTAATATTACTAATTAATTAATTGCTAATTGGGTGTCGGTTTTTGGCTTATTGTTGTTATCAAGTTTTTTCGGTCTCTCTCCTTACTCTGGCTATTTTGTGCAATTCTCTGCTTTGCCTCACCTTCTTTTTTTTCTTCATTTGCCTCCGTCTTTTTTAGTCCTTTGTCCTGGAGCTTATTTTCCTGTTCGTCAGATTTGTTATTCCTCGCAACATGTATTTCCGTTTTTATTTCGGAATTATTTAATTCAGCTTGTCTTCTTTCTCCTATATCTGTATGCTCTTTGCGATTACGAAAATCAATAGTTTCTCTCATAGGGACTTCAACCGTAGCAATTATTGCTCTGGGTTCGCCAGAGTTCTCACTGTTCAAAATGTTCTCGACGGTTATTATCTGGTTGTTATGGTATATTTTATCACCTCTGATAAAACACCGATCTCGTGTAGTTAATCTTAAATTCTTCAAGTGGTCTTTGAGTATTTTTTGTCGCTCAAGTTGTGTTTTCGTTAAATCTGGGGAAATTGTTATCTTAGTACCTTTTAGCTTCTTACAGTTTTTTAGGATATTATTTCTGGTAATTGCGGATTCAAATTCAATTTTCAATGGACTTCTATTTGTTCTACCCAATTTGTAGAAGTCTGAAATTTCGGTCTCTGAGATGTTGGTTTCGAGTAATTCGTTTAAGAATGAAGAAATATTTTTAGCCGTGAAATCAGGCAACAATTCGTTAATACCAAAAATAACATGACAATGAATATATATATATATATATATATATATATATATATATATATATATATATATATATATATATATATATATATATATATATATATATATATATATATATATATATATAAAATATATATATATATATATATATATATATATATATATATATATATATATATATATATATATATATATATATATATATATATATATATATATATATATATATATATATATATATATATATATATATATATATATATATATATATATATATATATATATATATATATAAATATATATATATATATACTGGGTTCCCCAAATCGATGGCCTATTAGAAGTATCTGGAGAACGAAAGAAGTTAACGACTTGAAATTCGGGCTACACGTAGAAGAGGTTATGATCTACACTTGGAAAATATTATCATCATTGCAACGTTTCCAGATCTACGAGTAACTTGTGCTCACTATGTTATTTCAAATGGCACACCATGTATATTTTTGTATTCTGTGGAACGTTTTGAAACTTTTTTATGGACCATATGACATACCTATCTTATAATAATAATAATGAATGAATTTATTCCCAACAGGTTTACACCCAATTACAGAGAAAAACAATAATGATAATAGAAATATAAATACAAATATATGCATAATAGACTCTTATGCTAACATATAAGAAAATTACTAGAATTTTATCAAAACCATAAGCAAATAATATACAATTCATAATCCCATGTACACAACAGAAATAAATTAAAAAAAAAAAAAAAAACATCATTATACCTCCGTTCGCTGTTCTAAATGGCATGCCAAAATCACTGATAGCGCAACAAAATATATATCACATCGATTACAACACCTATCATAAACATTACACATAAAATTGATAGGAGAACGTGACATAACATTTAATCTGCTTTGATCAACATAAAAAGTATTACTCCGTCTCAGACCAGGCCTCGGTACGCGGATTTTTATCTTACTAAGAAGAACGCTCTTGGGTGTTGTATATGTCCGGAATTTAGTGGTTATTTATGATTAAAAATTGTTGGGTAATGTACATAGTTTACAAGCCCATTGGCCGTTCGGAACCGGCGTTAAACTGTAGGTCCCTCGAGTTAAAACAAAAAAAAGAAGAAATGGTGAGTCGATTTTATTGTGCAGAATTTTGTACAGCAACGTTAGAGCAAAACACTCACGTCTCAACTGTAACACATCAATTCCAAGACTTACGGTTAGGACATAGTGATCGAAGCCTTGATCTTGAGCCATTTCCAAAATTAAAATTATATTTTGAAATATTAGGCAACAAACAACTATCACAGCTAAAGCCTTGAAATTTTTGTAAGAGAATAGTAGAAGGTTAGTTTAACACCATAAAGTATGAGATTCAAGGTGTCTCAGGGTGTTCACAAAATAATGTTTTTTGGGAATAACATGAAAGTGAAATTTATGCATTCATTTCAAATGGTACACCCTACATTTTTTAGCAGCATTCAAAGAAAGAACAAATTCCTCAACTGAAAGTATAATATAATATAATACCTATCTCTAGCAGTTCAAGACTTATGGGCAAAAAACTAGAAAAACTCAATTAGAACAAACATAACTTTTCATTCTAGGCCTGAGGGCTATCATGGCAACGCAAATAAATTTCACCGGTTTGCTCACGTATAACCTCGAACTTTGGCACATGTCAGGCATTCAAAAAAATACACACTCTAAATAAAAAGTGAATAATAATGATAACTAAATATACAATGCAAGCAGCTGTTTGCAAATATTGAGCGAAGCAAGCATTTTTTCAACAGACTTTGAGATTTTCAAAAATAAAAGTCATGTCGTCCTTAACCAACATGTATGTCCCGATTCTGCGCCCTGCCTGAATGCGGGCATGTCTAAGGCACAAACAACTATGTTTATGTCATAACAGAGGAGCATAGACCGACATATGTGCGGACATGTATTGAACATGTTAATCGCAGATTCGGAACGGCCTTTTGTGTCACTAAAATTCAAACGGCAATCATTAAGTCTTGAACCGCTAGAGATAGGTTTTATATTATATAATAGTTTCAGTTGAGGAATTTGATCTTCCTTTGAATGCTGCTAAAAAATATAGGGTGTCCCATTTGAAATTAATGCATAAATACCACTTTCATATTCTACCCAATGAACATTATTTTGTGAACACCCTGTATGAGATACCTTAACTCACATAACTAATTGTGTTGAACTAACCTTATAAGACTCTCCTGCAAACATTTCAGGGATCTAGCTGTGATAGTTGAGAAAAAATAATTTTTTAATTCGGAGATGATTATTTTGGAAATGACTCAAGATAGGTATGTCATATGGTCTATAAAAAAGTTTCAAAATAATCCACAGAATACAAAAATATTGAAATATACATGGTGTGCCATTTGAAATAACATAGTGAGCATAAGTTACTCGTAGATCTCGAAACGTTGCAATGATGATAATATTTTCCAAGCGTATATCAGAACCTCTTATACGTGGCTAAGTGGATTCCAAAAAATATACTTATTAAAATTACTCTTTTTATCCCTGAAGTACGTCACTGAAATAGATCTTGTTGTAAAATCGAAATACGTTGAATTAGAACTTCAATAATCAACCTTAAACTAAAATAATTAAAATATGTCGATATTCTTACAAATCTAAATCAAATGAGTATCTAGCGTTTTGGTACGAAACGCATCTTCAGACAATTTATGTTGAAGAGTGTTGCAACGATCTACAGCAATCCAATGTTAGAATTTTGGAAGCTGTCTGTAGAATAAATCATACACGGTATGTACTAATGTTGCAACACTCTACAGTAATCTAAATATTCGAACGGCATTAGCGCGAGACAAAATGTTGAGAATTTTAGAAGCTATCTGTAGACAAGAATATAATTGAATTGAAGAGCTCTCGAATATTAGAAGGCAAGGAAATATAATCAGTTTTAGGGACCTTAGTTATTATTATTGTGGAAATATATATATATATATATATATATATATATATATATATATATAAAAATGAATCACAAAGTATTATAATATATTATATATATATATATATATATATATATATATATATATATATATATATATATATATATATATATATATATATAAATATATATATATATATATATATATATATATATATATATATATATATATATATATATATATATATATATATATATATATATATATATCAGTGGCGGCTCGTGAGGTTTTGGTTTGAGGAGGCTACAAGAGGTGTTAAAAAATACACCGTAGGCGAAAATTTTTAGGATTTCAAGGTCAACCGCCTTATAATTTAAAGAAAATCAAAGTAAAACAAGCACCCTAAGCTATTAATTTGTTTTCACTTTCGAGTGTCTACCTTGAGACCTACAACTCCTATTTACAATATTCACAAAAACTCTTCTCAGCCAATTAATCAATTCATCTATTCATCAAATTTTTTTTTCTTTCACAAAATAGGTACCTACCTACCTACTCAACGAATTTGTTAACATCTGGTGAGAGCATATAAAATTTTTTTATATATTTTTGAAGATTAGCGGGATTCTGCGATCTTCAACGTTAGCAAAATGATCTTTAATATCCTCATAAAATTTTTTGTCTTTCGCCAAAAGTTTTACCAATTCCTTTTCAATAGACAACAAACTAATATTTTTCAAACGATCCTGGCTCATTGAATTTCGTAAATAAGTTTTAATTCTCTTAAGAGTTGAAAACGAGCGCTCTACGGAAGCCGATGTCACCGGGATAGAAACAATTAGACATAAGAGTTTATAAACTTGGGGTAAATCTTGATTCAAATCATTATCAAAAAGGTATTTAATAGTCCTCACATGATTTTCATTTTGCCCCAAAATTTCATTGTCATTATAAACAACACACAGTTCACTTTTTATGGCCACCTTATCAAAAAAAGTGTATTTTTGACATAAATTTTCCAAAAGGTTATCTGGAAAATTAGCCGAAAATCCGGTTAACAAATTTTATTGAGTAAGTCGAAGAAATGCAGTTCTTTCAAATCAGAGAACCTTATTTCTATTCGACCCCTAATAGTATCCAAAATTTCATGAAATATTTGCTTATAGTGAAGCTCCATATCTGCGTAACTGAATTTCTTTCGTTTTGGGTAAATTGAGTAGTATCATCAGTAGTTTGAAATACAGAAAATAGTTTTTTAAAATAAACTTCTGCACGAAATTCTGAAATTTTTTCCAAAAGAAACTTGAGCCGATTTCGTGAGTAAATTCTCATAACTTAGTGCACTAAAGTTATGGGATAACAAATATTCCACTAAGTCACCATTGAAATTTTTGAAATTAACTTCAGTAATCAAACTCATTTTAAAACAATACGCGAGCAATATAAGTAAACACGCTGCTGTTTTCGTCGGCCATTAGACACTATAGTTGTGATTGGTCGACATGGTATGAGACTGGGCTCTATCGGTGTTGCGATTTACATGTGTTTTGCTTTTCTATTGCAATGAAGTATTCATTCGGATTATTTGCACCGTTGTTTGCTTTTCTGTGGCAGGCATAATGAACGTTGAGAATATATACCTTTCTAAGCCTTCGCAGCGTTGCCACAAATCTTGAAATGCAGTAAATGTAAATATCTTCTATCTTAATTAATAAATTATATTATAAAATGTAAGTTGAAAGGAAGGTAGGTGCATAAAATAATATGATTTTGATTAATATGAATATGCTGAATGCTGACTATTCAATATAATATATTAGTGATACACGGAATATTATTGTGGAGGCTTAGCCTCCTTAGCCTCCTTTGACTAGCCGCCCCTGATATATATATATATATATATATATATATATATATATATATATATATATATATATATATATATATATATATATATATATATATATATATATATATATATATATATATATAAATATATAAATATATATATATATATATATATATATATATATATATATATATATATATATATATATATATATATATATATATATATATATATATATAATATATATATATATATATATATATATATATATATATATATATTATATATATATATATATATATATATATATATATATATATATATATATTATATATATATATATTATATATATATATATATATATATATATATATATATATATATATATAATATATATATATATTATATAAATATATATATATATATATATATATATATATATATATATATATATATATATATATATATATATATATATATATATATATAATATATATATATATATATATATATATATATATATATATGTATATATATATATATATATATATAAAATATATTATTTATTTGAATAGCTGAAGACGGCCACAGCCGTAATAAAAAAAATTTGAAAAAAAGATAAGTAGTACCCTATTATTTGGCTTTTCAAAATCAAAATAATTTGAACCTAGTTCGAAAATTACGTGGGTAAAGGTTTCTGTGGTTTCCCTTACCATCTAATAATAACAGACTTGAATGTTAATATTGGACTGAATAGCACGTAATAAATAATAGAGAACGGCCACAGCCAAAATAATTTTTGATGAGACAGTAGTCTTTTTTAACTATTCAAATTTTTTCAAATCAATATATGTCAAAGAAATTTCAATATTTCAAAAGTTTGGAAAAGGCCACGAATGTCGTGGTGAAACGTCAAATTTTAATAAAATCGAGTTTTTTGAGATTCACCAAGCCTGTTATTGCTAATAATTATCAAAAAGTCAGAAACTTATAAATACATATATATATATATATATATATATATATATATATATATATATATATATATATATATATATATATATATATATATATATATATATATATATATATATATATATATATATATATATATATATACATAATGAAGTAAACTAGGACATTTATTTGAAATTAATCAAACAAACCTCCTAGCGGAGCTGGTTATACGAGTTCACGAAACATCAAAATACTTCCATGTACCTTGGACGGTGAATGTTAGAAATATTAAGTTGTTTATCATTAGTTGTTTAGACAGACTGTTCCACTGCTCGCTGCTCATCAGTGTCATCCATCCATCGAAAGTGATAAACAACCAAATATTTCAAACGTTCTTATATTTTCCTTCTAGTAACTTAATGGCATATAAATATGACACAGCGCCACCAGTCGGAAACAAATGAACCACATCTTACAGATAGGTGAAAAAATTTCGGCAACGAGAACTCGTACGTCCTGACACCCGAAGGTGGTTACTATATTTAAATCGATGGATGATATTGATGAGCTCCAAATAAGAGCGGAACAGTCTGTCTATCATTTCCGTTGATTGTGATAAACAACTTAATATTTCTAACATCTACCATCCAAGGTACATGGAAGTATTTCGATGTTTCGTGAGCTCGTATAACCAGCTCCGCTAGGAGGTTTGTTTGACTAATTTCAAATAAATGTCTCAGTTTACTTCATTTTATTGTCACGAACGTGTATCGATAACACGAAAAATTCTGTCTTATATTCATTTGCTGCCTGTATAGGGGATAAAATTGGAGCGTTGGTTACTAGCGGTGTGTAAATGTTGCATTACATTGAATTGATGTGGCAACTTTACTCTTGCTTAGCGAATATAGTAAGCACCTTTCGCTGTCAGGACGTACGAGTTCTCGTTGCCGAAATGTTTTCATCTATCTGTAAGATGTGGTTCATTTGTTTCCGACTGGTGGCGCTGTGCCATATTTATATGTCATTGAGTTACTAGAAGGAAAATATAAGATCGTTTGAAATATTTGGTTGTTTATCACTTTCAATGGATGGATGATACTGATGAGCCCCGAATAAAGGCGGAACGGCCTGTCTATCATTTCCGTTGATTGTGATAAACAACTTAATATTTCTAACATTTACCGTCTAAGGTACATGGAAGTATTTCGTTGTTTCGTGAACTCATATAACCAGCTCCGCTAGGAGGTTTGTTTGATTAATTTCAAATAAATGTCCTAGTTTACTTCATTTTATTGACACGAACGTGTATCGATCACACAAAGAATTCTGTCTTATATATATATATATATATATATATATATATATATATATATATATATATATATATATATATATATATATATATAATCTCTTGATAATTATTGGCAATAACAGGCTTGTTGGATCTTAAAATACTCGATATTATTAAAAAGTTGACGTTTCGCCACGATATTCGTGGCTTTATCTTTTTATTTTTAAGATTCAACAAGCCTGTTATTGCTAATAATTATCAAGAGATTAGAAATAGTTCACAGGCAACAACAATTCGAATAAATAATTATATATATATATATATATATATATATATATATATATATATATATATATATATATATATATATATATATATATAAATATATATATATATATATATATATATATATATATATATATATATATATATTTATATATATATATATATATATATATATATATATATATATATATATATATATATATATATATATATATATATATATATATATATATATATATATATATATATATATATATATTATTATATATATATTTATATATATTTATATATATATATATTAATATTTATATATATATATATATATATATATATAAAAATATATATATATATATATATATATATATATATATATATATATGTATTAATTATTACATCGAGTACCATGACTGAAATGAGGTATTTATAGAATATACCAAAAATATGGCGTATGATCACGATAGTTATATGATAATGAAATTGTTATTTTAGTTATACGTATTGCAAATTCAAATATAGATAGATAAGATAACTAAACCTACTCTACGAAATTAAAAGAAGAAAAAATTAAAAAAGTTGAATGATACATATAGCTCAATAAAATTCCTTCAATTTCCCACGGAAGTGTACTGGAAGCAGGTCAGTGTCGAATCTTAAGGGTATTGTATTTTATACTGGATTATAAACATACTAAAATTGTTAAGCTGGCAAGGTCAGAGTAATAGAATTATATAAATAGACTTGTATATAAACAAGAGCAGAACAGTATATCGTGGAATCTCTAATAACGGGTCAACCTGACCGATCGTTATGAGAGATATCTATAAAAACTATTAGTGAATAAAAGGCAAAGTATTAAGATGAAACCTGTGTATTATTTGTAACCCAAGGATCATCATTACATAAAATTTTGCTCTTTAAGTCGTACCAATATCATTCTCAGTTGAAGATAATATATCAATTTTTCAATTTTCACATTTTGCAACCATAATGGTTTGTTTTGGATTCTTGTAGTTTCCATAGAAACTTACTCCGCATTCGTTAACTAGTTTCATCTGACATTTCGAACATTTGAAACATTTGGCTTGTGAATTCCGTATCTACTTTTTATTTCACGATACTTACCTTTGTCATCAGAATATTCAGCTAGAGCTGTTGCTCTTCTTGATGTTGGTTATTCCGAACATAATGGGTTTCACAAAATCTGGCATGAAAAGGGCCGACGCAAGGTTTCAAAAGACCGGAAGTTATGGTAGAAGACATGCATCTGGAAGAAATCGTGCTACTTTTATCATTGATAATCGCTTTATTAGAGTATCAGTTTTAAGAAATCGACGTA
>JARQZK010003008.1:217500-240206 GCA_030704885.1 Cynegetis impunctata | reverse complement strand
GGGGGGGGCGGAAGAGATACACAAAGCCTGAATAACTGCAAAACTGCTTGAAATTTCTATAGAAAAATTGCGGCGGGAAAAAAAAAACATTTGAAATACCAAAACGGTACCTCCCTAACATCAACGGAATTCATGTACTCAGTCACCATTTTCGGCCTCCTAACTGAATTTGGAGTGGCTGTAGAGATGCGCGATGCTAGAAATTCCTACATATCGCTTGAAATTTTAAAATAAAAAATGTAATGATAAAAGAAATAACGTAAACTCAATCCACGTACAAAAGACCACTTACTGAATCAGCAAAGGTCGTGGAGCTACAAAAATCACTAAAAAACATGAAATATTCAATTAAAATGGTGGCGGTTGAGAAATTACCACTACAAAGTACATCCCTCATCCAAGTGAAACATTTTTATGTTGTAATTCAATGTGGCTAAATGGCAGCGATAAGAGAAAACTGTTTATACTTCCAGAAAAGATTTCCTTAGCATCAACTCCATCTAAAAAGTTTCGAACAAATAACTCAATTTGGGAGGGTTTGGGGTGCCAAAATTCAAAAATATAGTATTTTTTCGTCTGTTATCATTTGATCTGTAAAATGAATTGGCCATGTCTATTCTTCTACGATAGATATATAAAGATACAGACTGAGGTTATAACATAAATTTATATATATATATATATATATATATATATATATATATATATATATATATATATATATATATATATATATATATATATATATATATATATATATATATATATATATATTTTATTATATATATATATATATTATATGTGTGTATATATATATATATATATATATATATATATATATATATATATATATATATATATATATATATATATATATATATATATATATATATATATTTAAACATCAATTAAAGCTTATTAGGTATCAGCTTTCAATTAAAACTTATACATAGTTATAACTAAACCAACCTTCTATTGTTTCCTAAAAGTGTTCCAATGTTGCTACAAATGTGAATGAATACATAGTTAGGTCAAGGTTAAAGGACTGATAAGAAGAAAAATTATATAATACCATAAATATCGCATGTTTTTTGTACATTCAAGATTTTCTTTCATCATTGTGCAATTATATAAAACACACAGAGTTTTTATGAGAATAGCTCTTTAGTACAGTTGATGATAACTTATTAAGTGAAAATTTGCGATGATATTGAACGATATTGAATTTGAATAGGGACATTCTTAGATAACTAAAATATGATCAACATCATCGGTTGATTTTTGATGAAAAAAAACTATTGATTGAAATATCCTTCTTACATCCAAATTTCAGCCAATTATTTGTGATTAGTTTAGTAATTATTTAGCGCCCTTATGTTCATCTTATGGGGACAAGTCCCACTCAGAAATGTCCGTAACATAACATATGTTTAATACTTTTGCAGTAAGTTCATTTTTGTACGTTGCGGCATCCTGTACAGGATAACTGTTGATTTAATGAAGTCTTTTTATGTTGCACAGCACTCTTCTATAACACCTACTACTTAAATTTCATCTCGATTTATAATAAAAAAATTTTTTTCAGTTGGAATGTTGTGGTTTGAAAGGCCCATCTTACTGGATTAATACCAATATTCCAAAAAGTTGTTGCCCGAGTGAAGACAAAACTTGTTCGAGAGATAGTAAAGATTTATATCAACACGGATGCGTGGACGAAATGTACAATTTCTTGGAGAAGTCATCCACTATTCTCGGCTACGTCATTATAGGAATTGCCGCGACCGAGGTAAGATACTTCAATAGGACACACACACACACACACATATATATATATATATAACTGAGATTGAATTATCGCACATCACTTGGTGAAACATCATAAAGAATAAAGTTTGAACTTTAAAATAAAACACACTTGGCTTAAGTTTCACTATACTGTATTTAGCAGTAAAGGATAGTCGACATGTTTTGAGTTATGAACTCATTATCAAGACTGACTACAGGAGAGTATTACATCTTATTTTATAAAACAGACAAAAAAAAAGTATTATCGATATGCTCATTGGAAAAAACGAATAAGGAATATGTTGCATTCAATATACCCCCCGCAAACTGTTAATGAAGGACAAAAATACTTCCCCAAGAAATTATGTGCCGAATTTTAGTAGCATAATTTGTAACAGACTATCGAAAAATAACGTTAAAACAAGTTGTGCAAATAAAAGAAACATCTAACATCGGAGAAAACAGTGGTGTTTACAAAATATTTGGCGACGAGTGTCCTGCTTTCTATATTGGACAAACAGGAAGGAATATAAACATTCGTGTTGAAGAACATAAAAAATCAATTTTACGAAATAAAAATACCACTGGGCCTCTCCGAACATTGTATAAAATTTAATCATTTCCTGGATTTCAACAAAACCCAATTGTTGCATTCAGGTAACAAAGGAAAGCGTCTTGACTTTCTTGAAATTCATTCCGCCCATAATAGTAAATTACTCCTTGTAAACGAACAAATTGATTTTCAGGTATCACCTTTGCTTTTTCTGTTTTATAAAATAAGATGTAATACTCTCCTGTAGTCAGTCTTGATATTGAGTTCATAACTCGAAACATGTCGACTATTCTTTACTGCTAAATACAGTATCTGAATATTTTTTGTATAGTGGAACTAAAGGCAAGTGTGTTTTATTTTAAAGTTTAAACTTTATTATATATATATATATATATATATATATATATATATATATATATATATATATATATATATATATATATATATATATATTTATATACATATGTACATATTAGTATTATCAATAGTATTATAATACTTAATAATAGTTTCAATAAATCATCAGCAATTTTTTTATATAAAAAAATATATCAGACATCGTTAGTCCAAATGAATCACACATTTGATTAATGCTGAAATGAGGTTTTATTTGGTGAAGTATATTTGAATACAATATAAACGAAACAGTGAACCTTTTTTCAAAACTATAATAAGATGTTTTATAGAATCAAACTCTGAAAATTCAAAATAAAATCATTTAGTTATTATCGTGCAGTACAGGAAGTAAGCTGAATTCCAGTACATTACTATTCTCTTGATTTTGTTACACTGGTATGCAAAGACCACTGGAGTCGATACTTCCGGAATTCAGGTGTCTGCATTAATAATGAATGGGCATCTAATGGTACAGGTTTAAGGATCAACGGATGTAATTCATGCTTGGTGAAGAGAATAGAAAAAATGTAGAAATAATACCACCGAGCAATTCCACTGACCCGCTTTAAACTGCGTGAGCTATTATCAATATAATTGTTGATATTATTGAAAATGGGATATAAAGGATGAAATCGGTTGCAGTTTTAATTAAGTTTCACTACTTGAATATCCATAGTTGTTGTATCCTTTATTTTTCTATGAAGAGTAGTGATTCTGATGATATATATATATATATATATATATATATATATATATATATATATATATATATATATATATATATATATATATATATATATACACACATGTTGAATCCGCCTTTAATATGTCCCTTCGATATTCTTTCACAACGTCTACATATGCTGTAGTCATTTACAATTTGATTTATTGGAATTTGATGAATACTGTGATTTTTCACAAATTCATATTGTTTGATCAAGAAAAATCGAAATATTTCATATCCACTTCGCCATCTTCGTCTATTGGAGAGAAGATAGAAGTATATAGAGTGTTCGGCACATGAGCACCAATGTTTTTTGGGGTATTGTTGGGGTCTTTGCTTTGGGCCCTGGGTCCTAAAACTCACAGTTAAAGAGATATAATTTTTTAAATTTTTTTAATTTTTTTCTTAAATTTCCCAAAACTCCGCCTTTAAACACTCATAAGTTTTTTATTATTACATGTAAAAGCCAAATTTTTTCAACTGAATATTCTGTAATGTGTGCTTGTTCAAATAGTTGATAGTTTTCATTACAACTGTGGGGGTACCAAAGACGCATACGAGGATTTTAATTCCACAACATTATTGATTTTGTGAAAATGAATCAACATAAAAATTCAATGTTGAAAAAAGTAACAATAATTGAGAGCTTCACTCTCCTTTAAAAACTTCTTTACTTAATAAACTTTTTAACGGTATGCTACACATTGATAAGAAAAAAACATTTCTGCTTCAAATTGCGGATATTCCTTCAGAAAGACGGAAAACGTTCGGACTTAGTGAGGAAAACAATTTTATTTTTATGATCGTTTATTTGAACAAAAGTTAAACTACTAACAATAATTTAATATATAACTGTTCTCTAGTTATAAATTTTGTTCGAACTGTTCTCCCTTGTTCCTAATGCACGTCTGGCACCTCTTTCTTACTTCAGCCGTTACGGTAGCTAGTTATTTGTTGAAGCAGAAATATTTCTCTTTTTGCTCGAACAAAATGTGATTTTAATATCGTTTATTTGAACAAAAGATAAACTAATAACAATAATTTAATACCTACCTGCTCTCTTGTTGCACATTTTGTTGGAAATTTTTTTTTTGTTGAAGCAGAAATATTTTTTTTCGAACAAAATGTGTACCAATAGTGCATTAATTGAATTATTATAAGTAGTAACTTTTGTTCAAATATACTATCATAAAATCACATTCTGATCGAACAAAAAAGAGAAATATTCTGCTTCAACAAATAACTAGCTACCGTAACGGCTGAAGTAAGAAAGAGGTGCCAGACGTGCAGTAGAACAAGGGAGAACAGTTCGAACCAAATCTAGAACAGTTATATATTGAATTATTGTTAGTAGTTTAACTTTTGTTCAAATAAACGATCATAAAAATAAAAGTCCCAACGATTTCCGTCTTTCTGAAGGAATATCCGTAATTTGAAGCAGAATTAATTTTTCCTTATCAATGTGTAGCATACCGTTGAAAGAATAATTAAGGATAGAAGTATTTGAAGAAGAGTGATGCTCTCAATTGTTGTTACTTTTTTCAACATTTAATTTTTAAGTTGAGTAATTTTTACAAAATCACTAATTTTGTGGAATAAAAATCCTCGTATGCGCCTTTAGTGCCAACAGTTGTAATGAAAACAATAAACTATTTGACCACGCATTACAGAATATTCAGTTGAAAAAATTGGGGTTTTACAGTTATTAATAAAAACCTTATGAGGGTTTAAAGGCGGAATTTTGGAAAATGTGAGAAAAAAAATTACAAAAATTATATTCCAAGAGTCCAAGACCCAGGGTCCAAAGAGAAAAGGTAGCAACTGACCCCAACAATACCCCAATAAATTTTGGTGCTTCATTTGCCGAACACCCTGTATAGTAGTAATAAGAAGACAATTAAAATTCACTGCTAGGTATTTTTACTTTATTTAGATAATTGGTTATGAAAAACATCAAACTAGTCCAATTTTCACCCACCACTGAAAATTTCACTATGAAATTCCACGTGAGAAAACTCAATATTTCAAATCGATACTTTTCAAGATAAATATATTAACTTTTCATAACGAAAACAAGGTAAAGTTCCTAGAACTCAATAAAAAAACAATCAAACATCTAACTTGAAAAAGAAAATTATAAAATTTTGCTCCTTCCAATTTTTTAGTTGAACACCTTGAAAATGTAACATTCATGTTATTTGGTTATATATTATTAGTCCACATTTATTTCCATTGGGCGCTTAGATCTGTGGTCATGCGAACACTTCCTTTCAATTTCTCTCGACGATTTTAATAAATTTCGTCCAATACACATGTTCAAAATTTCATAAACTCTTCAAATTTATGTTTACTTTTTTCAAATTGTTGAATATTTTTGCTGAAGAATTAATTATTCTATCAACTGGTTGACGATATTAAACTGGTATGTATTTTCTTTAAAAAACGTTTTATCTTTAACGTTGAAAACAAATATCTATTAATTTTTAATGATTGATTTAATTTTGAAGATTCATGTTCATTGTAGCATTTGTCATTATGACTGCAATTGTTTTTTGTTACAGATTATTGGAGCCCTCTTCGGTTTGTGCCTTGCAAGTTCAATAAGAAACCATTACCGAAGAAATATTTACGCTTAAAAAAATGAGAACCTACACAAAAGTTTTAAGCATCACTAAAGAATAACATAATTTCAAATTGTATTATAATATTATTTTGGTACAACCTGAAAAAAAATAGATGTTATATGTTATGTTGAATAGTTCGAATATTAAAATTTTAAGATTTTAGTTTGCTGTTAGATTCATGTATTTTTATAATGTATGTTAATTTAAGTACTTTACTTCTATGATCACATTTATGTGGATGTTAGATTTTATATTTTTGGATATTCTTGTTATACGTACTCTCGTAAACCTGTAAAAAGTAACCTATCTACAATAAACACTAGATCTTTGTGAAAATGTGTGATAATTGCATTTGTTAGGAAGTTGAAACATAAAGTTTCAGAGAACTTAATAGCTTGAGTTGAATTGGATCTCATTTATGGTAGTTTAAATATAGCCTCATAGTGGCTATGAGATTCACTAATAGGTACTCTCATCAGAAAAGTTATTTTTTTAAATAAAAAAAAAATTAAAGAAATTTGATTACTAGTTCAAAAAAAAAAGTAATGTAGCTGAAAAAATTTAATTCAATAAATTAGTAGAATTGAATGGCAGTATCTGAAGAAGAATAAAATGAGATTACTAAATAATAAGTTAGAAATTGTAAAAAAGAAGGAAAAAATATAAAGTTAATATCTCGGTTAATATACAATATGTGTATATTAATTTTATTATTTTATATTTTCTCCTTCCTTTTCACAATTTCTAACTTATTATTTACTCATCTCATTTCATTCTTTTTCAGATACTCATCAGTTTTACTGATTTATTGAATTTAATTTTTTCAGCTTCATTCGTCTTTTTTGAACTCGTTATTTATTTACTAATCAAATTTCTTTTATTTTTTGTTTCAGGTACTCTATAGACAATGGAAGTCGGGAATTCCACAAATAAAGAAAATATATTGTCCAAACCATTCAAACTAATACAGAAAAGTTACATTCAAAAAGGGGAATGTTGTCTTATATTGCCCAAAAGACGAAATTCCTGAAGCAAAAGATGTATGTTTGTATGTAGTTAACCCTTTCGGTACGGCTCGATTATCGGATATTTTTGCCTCTCAGACGATGAAATTGCAGTGCTCGACAGACGAGTGACGGATATAAACGTCAAATACCAAATAGGTAAAATGAGGGTAGGTTAGATTTTGTTCAACTTGAATTCATGTTTAAATTGGAAAATAGCAATAGATCTATACCAAAGGCATGTTTATTCAATAAAGCAAATGAAATTATTTATATAAATGAACAATAAAAAATACATCCTAAATGATATTGTAATAGCTAAAGGTAATGTTAAACAATTTAAAAGTTAGCCTGGGTGTGGCAAATTTGGAAACATCTATCTAGAGTATCTCCTTTTCTTTTCTTGTTTTTTTGTGTGCGAACAAACCAGGCATCTTCTTGAAGGATTCTTTTTTTTCTGTTTCTGGAACGTATATCGGAAAGTGTCTCTCGATTAATCTTGCAGAATTAAGGTTCATATCAGGTCTTGTTAGAAGATGATTGGTGGAAAACCTATACATAAAACATTGTTTATTATAACTACCTAAAATGAAAACATTTACTAACCTATCAAATAACTGACGTATGACTTCTAACTGAAATGTCGCTAACGGAATTTTTCTAGAATTTGTGGTCAAAAAAAGGGCATGGGCATTGAGTAAACAAATATCCATAATGTGGAAATACAGCTTCTTCTTATACCATTTTATGCTTTTACGCATACAGTTCAATACTAGAAAATCATCATGTCAGTACGGTCGACTGCTACCATTTTTGCAATTATGTTCCACTACACATCTGTGGCTTCCGTGCATTTTCTTGAGTGGTCCTGTCTACTTTTGGAAGAACCACAATTTCATTAGCATGCATAGTGTTATCATATGGACATCTCGACGATTTCTCCATTTTAATACCAATAGATGGCCACTAGAAATATCAAGAAACATCTCCTCTCTATTTATTGGACCTGTGAACTTTGGCATATGCTTCCTATGTGCCGGACGGTTCCACAGGAGTTTTCTTTTGGTATATCTTCTGCTGAATGCATACTGTTTGTCTCCTCAACAATGGTAGTAGCAATATCTTCGGTAAAAAGATTTAAGAAAAAATCTATTTCCCTTTTTCCACGTAGTCTCGTCGGTTATTCCGTTATTACTACTGTCGAATTCGCGGACTTCTGGAATAAAATCCTGTTTCCTCCACAAAAATTCTAATTAATCGTGACCGACTTCAACCTCGGAAGCTGGAAATTCATCTTGGGGTGCTTCAGCTTCCACAGTTGCTTCTGTTACTTCTTGATCAGATTCTGGGCCCTCTTCAAAACTAATTCTTTCATCCTCAGAGCTTGGTACATACTCACTTTCACTACCAGAAAACGGCTCTTCTTCACTATCCAAATCGTATTTACAAAAACTACGCACTTCACTTTCAGTTAATCCACAATAAGAATCTATCCTCTCAACTTTCGCACGAGGTGAGCGACTGCTTGAAGATCCGGCAACCTCATCTGCCGACATTGTCGGCATGACATAAATAACGTTAGCAGTTCGGGAGATGCCGACTGTCGGCTATATTCGGCGGTGCCAGATATATCCGACACTCGTCCACCTAAAACGATGTTTTGTGACGGATAAAGAAGTCAGTAGTCTGCACACAAGCATAAATTTTCATTAGCGGCGGATATAACTGGCGGTAGTCTGGAGAGCAATTTGAACCTATAACGAGTATATCCGTCATTCGTCCGTGACGCACTTTTATTTTTGCCGAATATATCCGTCAATCGTACCGAAAGGGTTAAAATTAATATCGGTTTCATAGGATTTTTGCACTCCCAACCCCGCCCAAGTTGAGTAGGAGGAATGAAAATCTGTAAGTGGATGAAATTGATATTAGGGAGATGCCTTTTCGCGGTATAAACTTTATCTCTAATCGTCGCTATTTTGATGCTAGTTTCTTGAGTTCTCGTGATTTTACGCACACATATAGCTTCTGCAGATTGAGTAAGATTGTTGAAATTTCTTGCGTGAATTGGGTTGATGTTAGGGAAGTGCCTTTTGGTGGATTCAACTATTTTCTTCAACTTTCGCCATTTTAATTCAGAGTTTTCATGTTTTTTTGGAATTAAAGGTTTTTCTCTGCTCCAAATTATGTAATGTTCACATATCTCTATGTCCATATTATTCTATGTTCATATTCTTCTGATTTTGAGTACCTACTACAATTTCAGTTCAAGATAGATTACCTACTCAAGTTTTTTATCTATCTATTTTTATTTTATCTTAATAGTATGAATAATACTTTCCTTTAAGTAAATACAATTACAATTCAAAAAAACGCGAGGGCAGTAGAACTCTTATCACTGAGGTCATATTTTAAGCGCGAAGTGCATCGCTCGAGATGCGATTCGAGCAGAAAAAAGTGTGGTTTGAAAAATCATGATTTTATAGCAAACTGACATAAAAATTAGAAAATAAGTGCATCGCGGACTATATGCTTCCAGATGATCTGAAATATATTATAGATGATCTAAAATTGAGATCAATGAAGGAAGATAATGTCCGAAAAGACGCTATAAAAAGTAAGAATTTTGCCAAGAACAACATCAACTACAACTGCTGACTTTTCAATAACTCCGATTCCTGAATTCAAGGAAGTAGCTAATAATTTTATATATATATATATATATATATATATATATATATATATATATATATATATATATATATATATATATATATAAACTCGATAACCTGCTAGAGTCGAAGACACACGTAATTTTCGAGCTCCTGCTAAATTTCAAGATAACTAGTTTAAAAGTAGATATTTTTCAAGCGAAAATTCGTACAGCCGTTCGTATACGATAATCAATTCCGAGGTGTTTGTAAAGTTGGTGCGGAAAAAGTGAAGTTCCTTCGAAAAATCACAAAAATCTCGATTTACTGTGAGTACAACTTGCAATCATCCATTTCCGGAAAGTAATTATCAATTAAAACGAAACAAAAAAAATTGACCATGCTAAACACACCTGTTTGTTCGAATTGCCTGAAACCAGTGGCCACAGCTGACCGTATGCTTCAGTGCGATGGTTGTAAGCGGCACATACACATGGTCTGCACTGACGTCTCTGCGGAGGGCCGCGTCACCCGGCAGAAAATACGCGGCTTATGCATCCTTTGCAATTCTTGCAATTCAAATGTTGTCAACATTTCCGAGATTAAGGATTTCCTAATGAATTTTAAAAACGAAATCCACCAGCAAATTAACGCTTTTGATAGTAAACTGACTGAGTTAAATGATAAGTTTTCTCAAGTCGAAAAATTCAACTCTACCGAATTTACGGATAATATCGCTAATGAAGCAGTGGACCGCATGACGCGTGCTAAAAATGTATTAGTCAGAGGCGTACCCGAATCTTCTTCTGGTGATTCACAACTGAGAAAAGATGACGACGCCAACAAAGTAAAGCTAGTCTTGGAAACCGTTGGCTGTCAAGAAGAGCAAATTTCTTTCTACAGAGTTGGCAAGCCGAATCAACGTTTTCCTCGAATGATCAAAGTAGTAATTGCTTCGGAGCACCACATTAGCAATATTCTTAGAAACAGATCCAAACTTCTGGAGAACAGAACCACGGATAAATTTTCAATAATCGCTGATAAGACGCCCATTCAACAACTACGATTGAAAGAACTTCGTAGCGAACTAGAAACTCGCAAAAACAATGGCGAACGCAATCTTACTATAAAATATATAAACGGCTCTCCTAAAATCACGAAATTTCGTCCGTAATTTTCCTGCCGCAAGATTTAACGACTGGCTTCTTCTGTACACGAACCTAGACTCACTTTCAGCCAAATTTGACGAATTCACATGCACAGTGCAACTTGTCAGACCCCATATCATTCTTATTACGGAATCCTGGCTCAAACCATCAATTCCGGACTCGATTGTTCAAATTAAGGGATACACGATATACCGCAAGGATAGAGAAGACCGGGTCGGTGGAGGTGTATGCATCTACTTGTCCGATGTTATCACTGCAACGTTTAATGTCAACATCAAGTCACTAGACATACCTGCAATAGACATTATCCACTTATCTGTAAGTAGAAATCAATTTTCTCTCAATCTTATATGCACATATCGTCCTCCTAACACAGAATTTGCCCAGGATAACATTCTCTTTGAAAAACTCGAGGAACTGTCATCTCTTGATAATCTTATTATTGCAGGCGACTTCAATTTTCCAGAAATTTCCTGGCCTATAACCTCGGTATCTGACGCTGTAAACTCTCACAGTTTGTTTAAAAATCTTGTAGTAAATTCGAATCTCACCCAGCTCATCACAGAACCTACAAGATTTAGAATTAACAACCAACCTTCTACTTTAGATCTTTTACTCACTAACGACGATCAGTTGATTTCATCTCTGGAGCTCGGCTCCCCGATCGGTAAATCTGATCACGCGGTTATAACAGCCCATATTCAATTTAGTCAACTACTCCCCAGCAAAAAAAACGTGGTGACATATGCTGTAACCGACTATTCTAAAGTTGATGCTGAATTATCTCAAATTCATTGGGACACATTTTTTACGAATCTGAATGATCCCTCATCGATGTGGAGCGAATTGCGCGATCTTATTCTTACTAAAGTCTCTAAAAACACATTTTTTCGTGAAAGTTATAAACACAACCTTAAACCCTGGATAAGTCATACAATGTTACAACAAATTAAACACAAACGACGTCTTTGGCAAAAATACAGATACACAGGGCTTCAAACCGACTTTCAGCTTCATCGCAATTTTTCCAATAACTTACTACTGTCTCTTAAGAATATAAGGCAGAACTTTGAGGAGAGAATAGTTGCTGGTGACAGTATTAAAAAAGTTTATAAATATATACGATCTTCATTGTCTTCAAAAGTGTCTATACCTTTGCTTCGAAAACCCGACCAAACTCTATGCTCTACCGACGAGGAGTCTGCTGAGGTGCTCTCTTTGGCATTTTCACAGGTTTTTACTAGGGAACCTGTCGATGACAACTTACCACTTATTGAATGTCACCGTCTCAACACATCTTTACAACAGGTGGTATTTACTGTGGATCGAGTTAAGCAGCATTTGATGAAACTTCGCAGTGATGCTTCACCCGGTTTGGATGGCTTAGCGACGCGTCTGCTGAAGGTCTGCGCTGGCTCACTTGCAACACCTTTGTCGTTGGTCATGCAGTCCTCATTTACCCAGAACTCAATACCTCCTGACTGGAAATTGGCATCAGTCACCCCTATCTTTAAAAAAGGTAATAAGCTCGATTCTAACAACTACCGTCCAATTAGCCTGCTGCCAGTGGTTAGTAAGGTTATGGAAGCCATTATCTCAGATGAAATGACCAAATTTCTTCTACAAGAACAAGTTATTCCAACACAGTAGCATGGATTTATCTCTGGCCGCTCAACTTTAACCAATCTCCTACACTGCGTTAATGATTGGACATAATCTCTAAACAGCCTGCAGCCCATTGACGTTGTTTATCTGGACTTGTCAAAATCTTTTGACCGAGTTCCCAAGCGAAGACTTTTGCACAAACTGGACCATTTCGGCATTCGTGGCTCCTTGCATCGTTGGATTGACGTTTTCCTAACAAGTAGACTATATAAAGTGAGAGTAGGTGACGCTTTTTTACGGGAAAGGATAGTGGAAAGTGGAGTGCCACAGGGATCTGTCCTGGGACCGTTATCATTTGCGGTCTACACCAGTGATATTCCTTATTTTATTTCAAGCAAAATATCCTTGTACGCCGATGACGCAAAAATTTACGCCAATCCTCTCACAAACCAGTTAACGCTTCAAGAGGACTTGGACTCTGTTTCTGCCTGGTGCTCTCAATGGTTACTTCCATTAAATTCAGAAAAGTGTGTCGTGCTCAGAAAAGGAAAGAACAACCCACTCGCACCGTACCTTGTTGATGGTCGACCATAACTTTCGGTGTTCTCCTTCAACGACCTCGGAGTGATCGTAAACAGTACCTTAACTTGGTCCGATCATATTACATCGATCTGTAAGCGTGCGAACTCGAAGTTATTTCTTATTCGGAAGTGTTTCTCGCGAATCTCTTTTCGGTCGTTCTGTAGACTCTACACTACTTATGTGAGACCAATTCTCGAGTACGCCGGTCCAGCGTGGTACCCCGACTTGGCTCGCGATAGGGCTCTTCTGGAAAACGTCCAGAGAAGGGCTACTCGTATGCCCTTTGGACTGAGAAGACCCTCATACGAAGAAAGACTTTCTATGGCTCAATTAACTTCCTTCGAACTTCGCCGCCGCCGTGGTGACCTGATTATCACATTTAAAATATTAAAATTCAATTTTGGAAATCTCGACATGATGTATACCGTTAATCGCGACGAACGTCTCAGAGGTCATCAGTTCAAGCTCAAGAAGGAAAACTTTTCTGCTAGGTCGAGAGAGAACTTCCTACCAAATAGGATTTTCGACAGCCGGAATAATCTCAACGAAACCATTGTATCTGCTTCATCTACAAACACATTTAAAAGCGGACTGGACAAATTTCTATCGGGGTAGATAATGGTTATTTTCTCATTTTATAATATTGTATTTTCTTTTCATTTTGGTCTGTTGTAGAGATATTTTATTTTCATTTCTTTTTCAAATGTACATACTAGTAGGTTAATTATTCTGTAATTTCTCTATTTTTGGGCATAATAGGGACCTGTCCCTCTGCCCTTATCAATATGTAATAATAATAATAATAATAAAATATATATATATATATATATATATATATATATATATATATATATTTCATAGATGGTGGCACTTCCGGTTATATCGGAAGTAGATACCAACTTGCTTATTTTAAATCGGATACTCTATATATTAATACATTTTTAGATTCTACGCAAGATTCTAGGCAGATTTTATGTTTTATATCCTATACCTAAGTCTAAGCGTTTCTGACATATTTAGGTTTTTATGTCAAAAATGACGATTGCAAGCCCTAATATAATTATCAATTGTTCCTATAAGGATTCCCGTATTACTTACTTTGGGAAGGATTCCTTGTTGAAAAAGACCTGCTTCAATAGATTTTGTATAGTATTTGGATAAATAATCATACAGAGTGTTCAAAAAGTAAGATCTAAAATGAGATTGAGAAAACTGACAAAAATCAATATTTTCAAATGGAAACCCCCCATTTTTCTTATTTTGTAGTATTTAGAATTTAAAAAGAAGGTAACTTTGTTTGAAGTTATCTATACCTAAAATTTGAAGTTTTCGAAATATTGCCAATTTAATATTTTTATATGGCGATTTTGCATTTAATCGTTAAACAATTAGATCTAGGATAGCCACGATCGTATTTGACATTTCAAATCATCGTAATGTCACCCCGGTTAAATTATACAAACGAAAATTATTTAAACTTATTTATTATTTATAGACAATGTGACAGAGTGTTTCAAGAACATGTGCGACCCGATATTCTCATAAACAAAAACCATCACCAACTACTGTTAAACGAATTATAGAAAACTTCAAGAATTTTGGATCCGTAAAGGCATAAGTGTACGAAAAGAAACCAGTTGTTAACAATGAAAATATTGAAATAGCAATTTTGGGATATTTTGAAGCATATCCAACAAAATCTTCAAGGCAGATAGCATTAGAATCAGGCTTATCTAAATCGTCTGTTCTAAGAATTTTACGGAAACACAAATATCATCCCTATGCCCATATTTTCATTAGTGCAGCATTTGAATGAAAATGATTTAGATAAGCCTTAAAAGTTTAAATTATTTTCGTTTGTATAATTTAACCGGAGTGCCATTACGATGATTTGAAATGTCAAATATGATTGTGGCTATCCTAGATCTAATTGTTTAACGATTAAATGCAAAATCGCCATATAAAAATATTAAATTGGCAATATTTCGAAAAATTCAAATTTTAGGTATAGATAACTTCGAACAAAGTTACCTTCTTTTTAAATGCTAAATACTACAAAATAAGAAAAATGGGGGGTTTCCATTTGAAAAAATTGATTTTTGTCAGTTTTCTCAATCTCATTTTAGATCTTTTTTTTCGAACACCCTGTATGATTAGTTATCCAAATACTATACAAAATCTATTAAAGCAAGTCTTCTTCAATAAGGTATCGACCCCAAAGTGAGTAATACGGGAATCCTTATAGGAACAATTGATAATTATATAAGGTCTTGCAATCGTCATTTTTGACATAAAAACCTAAATATGTCAAAAACGCTTAGACTTAGGTACAGGACATAATGCATAAAATCTGCCTAGAATCTTGCGTAGAATCTAAAAATGTATTTATATATAGGGTATCCAATTTGAAATAAGCAAGTTGGTATCTACTTCCGGTATAACCGGAAGTGCCACAATCTTGAAAATATTTTAGTCGATTTGCCCCTATCAACATTAGTATACTGTCAAATTTTCAAAAGTTTCCTATGTGTAGTTTTCCATATACAGATCGCGTTCTTTCCCGGTGCGACACCCTGTATATATATATATATATATATATATATATATATATATATATATATATATATATATATATATATATATATATATATATAAAAAGGAATAGTCTATGTGGTTAAGCTCAATATTCTCTTGCAAGTAAAATTGATGTTCTATATATATAGCGATACCTTTGTCATTCATATTATATTTGGCTCTTATATTAGTGGAGGAGAATGTTTTGTTTGAAATATGGTGAAGTTATGGAGAAAGAAATTAATTTAAATATAAAGGAATAATAGTTTATATCACTTTTGGTACAATTACAACTATTATTCAAAAATTTCTTATCGTCCCTGTGGCGCAGAGGATAGCGCGTTGGACTTCTAATCCAAAGGTCGTGGGTTCGATCCCCGCCAGGGATGCAGGCAACTTTTTCGTATTCATATAGATATTCATAATCCAAAATCAGTAGTTTTAAAATTGTTTCTGCCAAATGAATTCTTTCTTTTAATATCGGGTTATTCGGATACAGAAAAACTAGTTGAGCCATTATAATAATAGTAACAGCCTAAAACATTGTTAGTAACTATTTATGGGCTTGATATCAACTTTAGAATCTGAAATGCTCAATAATTCTAGTGTTCTGACACTTATCCAATGTAGATAATATATTCAAACACGAAACCAAAAAAAGCTTCCATGTGTCGAGTAAAAGTCATTCATTCAGTGAAGAATATTTACAACATACTCTATTTATATGAAACGAATTGCGTTTTGAGTTACCAAAATAGGTGCATTGACTGCATTGACAACAGTGAAAGAAGTGAAGATAATATTATTATCCTTCATTTTTTAATAGAATTTGTTCTGGTAATGTATAGGTACATTGAATACAATGCAACGTAGGTATGATACTCATTTCATTTTCTCAAACGAAACCCTAACCACTAATTTCAAATATTGGGGTTTCTCTTAAATTTTTGAATGAAGTTGTATATATGCTATTTGGTGACTTATAATATAGGTACCTACCTACTTACTAGAGAAAAATACCTATCAGCAAACTCATTTGAATGAATTTCCTGTACTTGTCTTTGTATTGTCCCTACAGTCTTCTGTGATTAATCAATTTAATTATTTCATGTATACTCAAATTAATACAATAAAAATTAAAAACTTTGATTCGACCAACAATTATAAATTGCCCACACAAATACATATATATGGGTATATATATATATATATATATATATATATATATATATATATATACAAATAGAGCAGAATTATCTGTATAGCCCGCTTATATGGAAGCAGCCGTTGACACGTGTTTCGGACTCTTTGGTCCTCATCAGAACGGCGTAGCCAAGCATTGGATTGAAAACTTGGAGATGAAAATAGCACAACAAACGTAATCCCCTGCTACGGAAGACAATCACACATTTGTAACTCATTGTTTGCACTCTCCGGTCTGGGAGATTTGGTCAAACTTTGCCACGGAGGCGATTAATGCCATCCGCGAGATCTCAGACCGAGTAAATAAACAACAACAAAGAAATTGGTCGCGGGAAAATATTAAACAAGTAGAGCAGAATTATCGGTATAGCCCGCTTATATGGAAGCAGCCGTTGACACGTGTTTCGGACTCTTTGGTCCTCATCAGAACGGCGTAGCCAAGCATTGGATTGAAAACTAATAATAATATTTTCCCGCGACCAATTTCTTTGTTGTTGTATATATATATATATATATATATATATATATATATATATATATATATATATATATATATATATATATATATATATATAAGGTAAGGTGGGGTAAGTGTGTAGCAATATTTGGAAAGTTCGTATATACACCATATTTTTAAACAAAGCACTAGAGTTGCAGATCTCAAATTTTGGCATAACATAGTTATGGGTATTGCCTACAAGTCCTCATAATAAAACTTTGATATAGACACATTTTCGCATTTATTTCTATATTATATATATTTCTATGCCCATAGTACACACTTCTCCTGTGAAACGGGGAAAGTGTGTATGCAAGCCAAATGCAATGCACATATCAAGAAATGTAGAAGTCTGGGGCAAGTGTGTAAAACTGCGATATTTTATTTTTCGACTGGTGCAAAAAAAAAATTTTTATCTTACAAACTCTTCAAGTTACAAACTTTTTAACAAGAAATGGACATTAACTGAATAACTAAAAGTGAAGAAAAAGCATGAGTATATCCTAAAGGTAAAGTAAAATACTTGAATAAATCGAGTTATATTACTAATGAACATTATAATCTGTAAAAGAAAGTCCAAATCGATGCAGACCCCTTTTACTAACAACTAGCTTTGGAAGAACCATAATAATATTTTGAGTTCCAATGAAAGCACATTCCTCAGGATCAGCCCAGATGAAAGAATTTGTAGCAGTTGGATCTAACGAATGAACGTTTCTTAAAAATTTTAATTTTACCTCTTCGTCTTCTTTTTTGTTGACAGTAACATGAATACTACCAATATCCAATCACTAACATCTACATCTGAATTTTCTTTGTTTAGTTCATCCATGAATGTGATCAATTCTTCCTGATCTCTAAATTCTTCGTCAATATCATCGTCACTCTGGTCTTCACAAACTTCTTCTTCATCTGATGATGTTTCTGATTCACTGACTACGTTAGAGACTTCACTTTTTTTCACTGTCTTCTTAATTGGTTTTTTCTGTAAGTTATAATTTCAGCTCCACCCGCGATTTTTCTTCTAGGTTTCTTGTCTTCTGTGTTGTTTCACCATTTCCAGAAGCAGCTCTTCAAATAGTGAACTTTTCTCATGTTCACACTTGTCCAGCTGAATTAATACACACTTCCACAGAGTAGAATTTTAGTGGGACAAGTGTGTACTAGTACCAAATAATAATAAACGCTTAATCTAAAATAAACATAACGACTTTAGGTTAAAATTGAACTGTTTCTTACCATATTTGTAGTGAAAAAACTCACTTGGAACTATGATGTCACATGATGAGTAAACGTCTACCAACTACATGCACTGTGTATGGTGAGAGGTTATGAAATATTAGCTTTTCCCGCCAATATTGCAATTATCTTAACTTCGGCTGTAGCTTACAATGGCCTATTATGAACCTCTAGATAATGTTTTATAGATGGCCACACCAGTATGTTATCGGAATAAGAATTGTTTGGCGCTTACACACTTACCCCGAAAACACACTTACCCCACTTAACCTTATATATATATATATATATATATATATATATATATATATATATATATATATCTATATATATATATATATATATATATATATATATATATATATATATATATATATATATATATATATATATATATATATATATATATATATATAATATTATATATATATATATATATCTATATATATATATATATTTATATATTTATATATATATATATATATATATATATATATATATATATATATATATAATCTAACTTAACAAGTATGTTTTTCATGATTTGATTGTTATACATGTCTACTTTAATAATGGTTATTTAAGGAGGGGGATGGCGAGGATTACCAAGTATTCTAAATGAAATATGACATGTATTTCAAGTTGAAGATTCAAAAGGTAGCTCGATTGACAACCACATGATGCTTTACGAATTGAGCTTTTGCAGGTTTCTATTTATGCTGCCGGTTGCTATATTATCTTTTCGATTAATATAGAGCCTTAAATGTTCTTTATATCAGGTATCGAATTGACGGACTATTTGACAATATACGTCACCGCAACAGAATATCTGGTCATCCCCGTTGAGCCTCTTAAGTATACCTGTATGTTTTCTAATGTTTGTTAGTTATTTATGAAGATATGTTTATCTAAAACTGCTCCTCATTATTAATAATTTAAATATATTTTCATGTCAGTAAACTTAGTGAAGGTAATAATAGGATTTTTATAATTAATTTGGTAGCTGGGCGAAAAAAAATTTTAATGTCATTCTAATTGTAGAATTTCTTTTTGATATTTCTTTGAAAAGTCTTTCACTCATAAATATTGTTACTCATTCCTATCAAGAATAATACCAAACATTTATGAAAATGATTATGGATATTTATATGCTATAGATTATATACAGTATATAAATTTGAAATATTTACCAACAAAAATTATGAAAGATAAAAAAATTGAGTAAATTGAACAACAGTGAACTAATTTCAATATTCTTTGATTAAGGTAAGCACCTTTGTGATAGATATAAATACAGAAGTTCTTACTTCAATAATTCTTGATTACATTCAGGCTAAATAAAATTAGCTTCGAAATTTTAGTTTTACGCGTGTGGAGTTGAGGGATGAGATAAAATAAGGCAAATATTGATAAATTTATTCGTCTTCATATTTTTCAGGAATAATAAACAAATTCGATGACTTACATTGTAATTTTCAACAAGAAAATAGTATGTATAAACAGGAGTGGATTGTATAATTCCCATATCATCAAACGATTATAATGTGTGCTTTCATTTTGATATAATTCTCACTATATATACCGGGCTTTCATTTAAAAACTTGCCACCTATATTATCAGCGTGAAGAGACAGATTTGTGAAAATTGCCGAAACACGTCAACAAATTTATTGAGGAAGGATAGTTTTTACGTAAAACTGGACTTCCCTTTCAACCCCCTAACCCCCAGAGCTACTACCCCAAAATTTTTAATTGAGACAGGGGGTCAGTGGTACATCATTTTAAAGGGCTGTTTAATCTCTGGCAGACAGTGATAGTGAAACTGAGGAACCAGTACCTAACCGGTAACTAGTACTTCACAGAAAATAATAATGAGCCTGATATCAATCACTGCCAATGATTGACCGCATATTCATTATCATAACGTATTTTTCATTAGGACAACGTCAAAAATTTATTGATAATAATGAATTTCTGTGATTGATCAATCAACGATTTTGTTGTTAGAATCTAATGAAAAAAGTCATCTTTATAATGTTATTTACATCAGAGCAATGTAAAAAATACATCAAGTTAATGTCTACATAGTGATCAATACTATGTACCTTTAATCATCACGACACATTGTCATAATCCCTCTTTTAATAAAGCTATGTTCAATAGGCATAACATTAATGATTGAAAACATTAACCTATGTATAGTTCATCATAGCAATGCACTGCGTTCATCGCCTAATGCTTTAAGTCATTCGGTCAATGTCCGAGAGCATTGGGACAATGCATAAAGATCATGGATTGATGAATTTCTTGCTGAACCCCCACCGTCTCAACGTAAAAATGCCAAATGTCCGCCTAATTCGCTATACGAGTATCTATCTAACGCTAACAGCCAAACGGTGAAGTATTATTTGTGTATAAGTAAATTTTTGTGGAAGCAGTTTCTTTAGAAGGTGGTAAGTACAGTAACTGTATTATTTTAATCTTGTTAGTTTTTTATAACATTTGAATAAAAGTTACGAACATATTTTTTGCCAGAATACAATCTCAAAAAAATAAGTAGTTACACTGAACACTGTTGAAAGAGACGAAAGAATGAAAACATGGTGTGTTTCGAGCACTTGTAGTATTTCGAGCACAATATATAAATGTATTGCATTTTGAACAATTTTTACATTATTTCGCGAACTACTATGAATTTTGCTATAAAAAATAGATATGCTCAATAATGGAACTTGCTCATACATTGTTTTGCTAAATACCTCTTTAAATTCAGTAAATTACTGAAAAGAAAATTGTATTTACAAAAAATCTACTATTTACTAAAATTTGACGGTCTACACTATTTCAACATCATCTTGAAAAATAATCATTTATTGCAGGTTGTGACCATACTTGTAAGTGTGATCTGGATCTGAAGTAGAAACCGAAATATTCCATGCACCTTCATATTTATTCAGTATTTACAATACAAATCATGGTCGGACTACTATCTGTATAACAACCCAGAGCGCCATCCACCAAAGATATTGGAAACCAACAATTCACCGCTGAGATCGAAAATGCAGAAACCCGTCGCTAGAATACAAACTTACTGACATGAGATGTCTACTTTGCAACTGTGGCGTAGGTATGTTTTTTTAAAAATTATTGAAGAATTTTCCTTGTTCACTTTATGTAATATATTAAATTGTCGATGGTCAACTGGTATATTTTTCATGATTTTTAATTTATTCTTGTATAATTTTATGTAATACCTATAATATTCAATATAATATAGCTATAGTTGCAACTAACTATTATAACTTTACTTCTAGATTGATATGGACTCAACCATGAAGAACGAAAATGATAATTGTTTTCTCAAAAACTGTGAAAAAGAAGTGCCAAAATCATTGCATTTCTGTTCAATGGCAATGTCAAAGACAAGGCGATTGAGTTTTTACTAGGCCCATTGGAAATCGAAAATATCGAGGAAAGTAGGTATCTGCTTGTGTAGATTGTGTTTTTGAGTGAATGGTGTTCACCCCGTGATGCTAATGTTAGTAGTTCAAAAAGAGCTTGATATTATCATTCTATGTCAGATGGTTGTTCTAGTCAGGGTTGAAAGAGAACAATTTTTTCATTTGTTATGAAATCAAATGACAGCTTCAGAGTAATTTGATACATATTTCGTGAACATCATATTTAAAGTTCATAAGATACTTATTTCATTAAAAAGTAGAGTCCCAATGAAAAAGAAAATCAGTTTTCTAATATCTGGAATTCACCTTTTCCATTCTCGACCATAATATATTTTTATTTCTAGATGACCGAGATGAGGCAGCCACCAACAAAGTTGTGAAGAAAAATATTACTGGAAAAATGAATAAAACAAAATTTTCACTCACAGCACTTATTTTTATATCTTGCAAAAACACCACAAGAAATTGAAGAATGGATATACTTTTTTAATTCTAAGAAAACTTCAATTCAATCTTTCACAATTGACGAAGATATGACAAAAATTCAAGAAGAGTATACATACTTCGATGGAATTAGATATAAGTTTGTCTATGTTATAAGAGCTGTTGATAGTTGTAAAACACATATCTTATGTCAA
>JARQZK010003008.1:125000-212500 GCA_030704885.1 Cynegetis impunctata | reverse complement strand
AATAAACACAAATAAACAGACGGACATAGTTTCAACTACGACAAAACTAGAATTTTGGCAACAGAAACTAACACAAAGCAAAGAGAAATTTTAGAAATGATACATATCCAGAAAAATCTACAAAATGTAATCAATAACCATTCAGACGTGAATAATTTGAGCACCGTGTATTCCCAAATATTATAAAAGGCGCATAACGCGAAGACACGTCAAACGATTATGACTCGACACCTGTTTCGAATTCATAAAAAAGTCGTTCACACGAGCTGGAACTTACTACAGCCAAAGAAAAGAAAACAAAACGATCCGTAGTGAGGTACATTTTTAATATCAACCTCTGTATTGTGAACTAGCTTTAAATTATATTTTATCTTACAGACTCTTGATGAAACTCTTTTAAAAGGCTCCAAAAATAGAGCCGAAACGTCGAGTAAATTAAATCCAACTTTATTAGTGATTTAATATCTGTTATACCACGAAAAATCCCAACAATCTACAATATACAGATACAAAACCAATCCAAATGAATATATATATATATATATATATATATATATATATATATATATATATATATATATATATATATATATATATATATATATATATATATATATATATGAATTGATGTGGCCGTTACTTGATTAAAACCCATAATAATAGTATTACAAAAACACATGTTTGATTCAAACGGTTATCATATTCGACTATATAACGCCGCGTTTCCTCACACTGTGGCTTTTTCGGATAGAATGAAATACTGAAATCTTTTTTTTTATCTCAAGGGACCTACAGTTTAGCGCCGGTTCCGAACGGCCAATGGGTTTCAATCTAAGTCATTACCCACAAGATATACAAATATTTGAACCACTTAATATTTCATGGGACATAAACAACACCCAAGAGCAAGGAGGGACTCGAACCCACTATCCTCGGTTTACAAACGATAAACCTTACCGCTGGGCTACCGAGGCTTCCACTGAAATCTTGGTATCTTAGTTTTACATGAAATTGTTATACCTAGGAGGAAGCGATTACAACAAGAAATTAAATTTGGGTGGAGGGTAGGTAATCATCCCAGAAAACTTGCTCAAAGTACAACAGGTATTAAACATATTTAGGAGTGGAGAATGATTAACGTCAATTTGTTCGTTCAGTTACAGATTAGAATTCATATACCTGTTAATTTCTAGGGCTTTCCAAAAGTTTAATTTCAATCTTCTTTTCTCGCTTTGTAAAATATGGAAATCTTTATTAAATGAATGATTCTCATCTAGCAAATGATTGGAATAATTAGAATCTCTCTTATTGTTTAAAAAGAAACACTTATATTCTTTAATTCTTCTTCCAAAATTTCTATGTGTTCTACCTATATACATTTTGTTAATATCACCACATGAAAATTTATAGATCATGTGCAACTATTTTAAAATAACTATTTGCAACTATAAAATATTTTTCTATTTTTCCACTGAGTATTTAAAAGTAAAAACAGAGTTTTTTCTGAACCAAATTATAATGATACTGTGTAATAGATTTTTAACAATTCAACCTAAAAATTCATTTCAGAATATTATCATGACTACCCATGAAAAAGTCATTCACAGCGATCTCAATTTATATATACAACTTAGCATATAAATTTTCCAAGTATGGTTGGACTCAGACTAAACGGTATACTGGAATGTAATCCACAGCAGTAATATATATCAACAAGTACTCAAGTTGGATTTCGAATATATCTTCCGCCTTCTAGACCGGCACCCATATTTTATCTGTTCTAAAGTTATTCCTTTATATGAGAATTCGAACATAGTTCGTTTTGAAGGAGAAGCAGATCATTTGGTAAACTTTGTATGTAGCTATCGCATAACATTATTCATCTATGCAGCAGGAACATTATTCCTGATTGATGCATATTACCTAATTAATGATATACAAAATTTTCTCAAGCATTTGACTTAAAGGTTTTGAGAATATTATGTATTATACCTGATAATTCAATGCAGATTCAGGTTGTGTAATAATACAATATTTTCAATTTATAATATTCCATATTTCTCTTTTTCTGATAATCGAAACTAATACTAACACAAGAATGCTTTATTAAAGTCATTGTTTACTTTTTAATTGTAGCAAGCAAAAATATTATAGCCTCAGTATGTAACTCTGGATTTGAGAAATTAGACTAAAAGTGTAGGGGGTGAGGATATTATGCAATAATAATGTTGCCTAGATTAATGTTTTTCGAATAAAACTGAAGTAACTTCTGGTTTTCAATGGATATCACATTCCTCCACTTTATAATACGGTAAATTAGTTAACATAGAGATTCAAGCTTTAGTTTTCAAGTAGATCCTTTATGTTTGAGTGAAAATTTGTATAGCCTACTGATCTCTACTGTTATTATCTAAAATTAAGATCATTTATATTTAATATTATTATTTGATTATTTCCAAAGACTCTAATAGTTACACTAGTAAATGTAAAATAAATTATTTAGACTATGAAGACAATTAAAATGCATATATTTTTCTTGAAAATATGATGACTTTCGAGAAATTTTCATTAGAAATTTTCAATAGAGAAATCATATTCATTTTTTCAATTGATCCTATATATTTTGCCTAACAGAGAATCATGAATAATTGAAATCTTGCCCACCTGTATTTAAAATTTCAAATCAAATATTCAGGTGGAAGGTTTTATCATATACTTACACGAGCATTGTAAAATGAAGAATATCAAAAAGTGGGACCTGTGTATATGGATTGATAATTACCTAAGTATGCTATAATATTTTTAATTCGTTAGAAAACGTACCCTTAATGTGAATAAATATTTATCAACTTGTTTATCATTCATATTTCCATACTTCTGAATGATTCCCTTTAGTGTTTTTAAAACGTCTTCTGCCATTTTACAGTCTCCACATACATAGAAATGACCTTCCTCGATTACGAGTAATTTATATACTTCTGCTGCATGTTCAAGAATTGTATTCTGGACATACATCTGAAAATCAACGATAAAATATAATCTGTCAACAATTCATTATCAACATGGTTGGTATTTTGATGCTAGTAACATAAACAAATATTGTAATTCAACAATTTCACATCAGGTTGGAAACCTATTATTTATATATATATATATATATATATATATATATATATATATATATATATATATATATATATATATATATATATATATTTATTTATATACAGGGTAGGTCATTGATATGGGAAAGCTTGATTGCACCTACACCGTTGATGATATCGAAACGAACCAAATGGTTCTGCAAATAGGAGGTCAGAGTGCATTTCGTAAAATTATTTTGCCCTTTACAGGGTATACCATTTTTACGGAGCAAATTTTAAGATACTTTTTTTGAAGGGCACTCTATATATTTTCACCCATATTTAAAATTGTGCTTTATTGATATTTATAAATTCGTTAAGTTTTTGCAAATCGCTCCAGCCGTTCAAAAGTTATTCAATTTTTTCTGAAAATTAATGCCTTTGCAGGCCTTTTTTTTGAAAATCGCAGGGCACTTGGTTTTTTGAATATCAAGTTGTTATTTGGGCTCTGTCTAAGTAATTGTTCTGGGTATCTTTTGACGGAGAGATAATCTATTTTAATTGTGACATTACCTTGCTGTGACACATTGATTTTGGTACACTTTGAAAGGCCATATCTTGTTTTTTTCGAATGGCACTCTATTTATTTGATTACTCAGTCTTATTTAACATGTCATTCTTCATCTTTTCTATTTCGTATGTTTTTTTCCAAAAGTTGATGGTTTAGAAGATAATTCACATTTTCAAAAGAATCAACACATTACTTCATCTTTTAAACGAGTGACATGAAAAACAATAAATTCTGATAACAGACGTCAACGTTACTGCTGCGGGCATCAATTTCAAAGTTTGATGAGAAATTATTGAAAACAAATTATAGAAGCTCAGTACAGGGTGTCCCATTTTGGGTACTTTTGAATGGTACAGTCTGTCCAGCGACCGTTGGCGTGTACGTCACCAATTGTATATGACGTCGATCGTGAACACTCTTGCCAGACGTAATAAATAATCTTAAATCTAAATAGCTAACCCAATTTTCAACAAAATGGGATATCTTGCATGATGGACATGGCGGGGATTTTGAGCGGTAAATTCAAATTGACCATTATTCCCTACCAGAAGTGTCAATCTATATTGAATCCATATTCATCGATCGATAAATCAAACTTAATTACAAAATCTTCTAGGTTACTCGGCGACTGTCAAACGTGAAATGCCGATTACCGGCGCGTTGGTCGAGAGGGTCCGACAACATTGCAAATTTTTCAATTAAATGACAACTTTAACAAACATTCAACTTATTTTCATTACTCGGAATGTTAGTTTTTCTTGAGAGATACATACGATTTGATATGTTAAAAACAGAATATTTGTCGAAATGGATGATCCGGTCACTATCACCATATAACTACTTTTTCAAAAAATTACTTACGACAGATATGAATTTTGACCATTTTGAATTTTATTTATTTGGGTAGGCAGCCTTGCGTCGTTATTTGCGCAAGACGCGCATGTGCGATGTGACGTACACGCCAACTTAGACTGGACAGACTATATCTCCGTTATTCTCGAAGATAGAGGGTTGCGGTTTTCGCGACACTGTGCTACTTTTTCGTAAAACTGAAGATGCCGTCAACAGAATTTTAATAGCCCTTTTAGTTTTTAAGATACAGGGCATTTTTGAAAATGTTGCATATAGCGCCGTTATCCTTCATCTTATCGGAAAGATAATGTAACATTCTTATAGATTTTTTTCCGTAGAATGCATTGGTGTAGATAATTTTTGTTACATAATTACTATTTTTGAGTTATAAAGCAAACTTATGTTTTTTCAAATGGAATACCCTGTATACTCATAGACTATAAAATTTGCCTTTTTTTTACCTTTTCAAAAATATATAATAGTATAAACTCTTTCTCAGAAACGCGCAAATAAAAGACAATTTTCTGAACTTTCTCACTCGTTTAAAAGATGAAGTAATGTATTGATTTTTTTGAAAATGTGAATTATCTTCTAAACCATCAACTTTTGGAAAAAACATATGAAATAGAAAAGATGAAGAATGACATGTTCAATAAGACTAAGTAATCAAATAAATAGAGTGCCATTTGAAAAAAACAAGATATGGCCTTTCAAAGTGTACCAAAATCAATGTGTCACAGCAAGGTAATGTCACAATTAAAATAGATTATCTCTCCGTCAAAAGATACCCAGAACAATTAGTTAGACACAGCCCAAATAACAACTGGATGTTCAAAAAACCAAGTGCCCTGCGATTAAAAAAAAAAGGCTTGCAAAGGCATTAATTTTCAGAAAAAATTGAATAACTTTTGAACGGCTGGAGCGATTTGCAAAAACTTAACGAATTTATAAAGGACAATTTCAAATATGTGTGAAAATATATAGAGTGCCCTTCAAACAAAGTATCTTAAAATTTGCTCCGTAAAAATGGTACACCCTGTAAAGGGCAAAATAATTTTACGAAATGCACTCTGACCTCCTATTTGAAGAACCATTTGGTTCGTGTCGATATCATCAACGGTGTAGGTGCAATCAAGCTTTCCCATATCAATGACTCACCCTGTATATAAATAAATATATATATATATATATATATATATATATATATATATATATATATATATATATATATATATATATATATATATATATATATATATATATATATATATATAACTTTTTGATAATTATTAGTAATAACAGACTTGGTGAATCTCAGAAAACTCGATTTCATTAAAAAGTTCACGTTTCGCCGCGACATTCGTGGCTTTATCAAAACTTTTGAAAAATTGAAATTTCTTTGACATTTATTGATTTGAAAAAATTTGAATAGTTAAAAAAGACTACTGTTTCATCAAAATTTTTCGGCTGTGGCCGTTCTCTGTTATTTATTACGTGCTATTCAGTCCAATTTTAACATTCAAATCTGTTATTATTAATTGGTAAGGGAAACCACAGAAACCTTTACGCACTTAATGTTCGAAATAAGTTCAAATTATTTTGATTTTGAAAAGTCAAAGAATAGGGTACTATTTATCTTATTCTCATAAATTTTTTATTACGGCTGTGGCCGTCTTCAGTTATTAATTACGTGCTATTTAGTCCAATATCAACAGACAGGTCTGTTGATATTAAATGGGAAGGAAACCACAGAAACCTTCACCCACGTAATGTACAAAATAGGTTTAAAATATTTGATTGTTGTCTTTAAAAAGACATTACTTGTAATTTTGGAGATCACATGTTCTAAACTATACTTTCTTTTTAGAAAAATTGAAAATTCTAGATATTTTGATTTTGTCTAAGAAGATGAGTTGTTATGGTTAGAGTTTGTTTGTTGAATTATTTTTTTTTGATTTATGTTGCTTCTTAGAAAAATTATTACTTATAATTATCAAAAAGTTAACAATAGTTCACAGGCAACAACAATAGATATATATATATATATATATATATATATATATATATATATATATATATATATATATATATATATATATATATTTATATATTTATATATATATTTATATATATATATCTATTTATATATATTTATCTAAATATATATATAATTATATATATATATATATATATAAATATATATATATATATATATATATATATATTGCTGTAGAAATAGAAAAACGTCCAAATTGTTTGAACACCAGAGATGACAGTCACAGACTCCCATCAGCATGGAAACCACTTCTCAGTGGCCGCCATGTAACGCCCAATCAGAGTGCATCCCGCACTGATGAGCGTGAGTACCCACCCCCCTCCCCTATAAATACGGCTACGCGACGATCGGCCCGTCAGTTGACTCTGAAGAGTAGGCAGATTGAGACTTCAGAGTTGACAGGAAGCAATACGGTTAGTGGAGTAGGCAGGTTGAGACCACGCAATCGTATTGTTTCCGATTCCTCCTAAATTCGATTCGTGGAGTAGGCAGATTGAGGCCACGAGTCTGAATTATTTCCTTTCTAATTCTCCTGAAGATGGCTTCGCAAAAGGAGCCGAAACGTCGAGATTTTTCAAATCTTTTAACGCGGTTCATTCCGTGAACCAAGTTTTTCAAATACTTCCGACCGCGGAAATCTTTCTGAACATATATATTATATATTATATATATATATATATATATATATATATATATATATATATATATAGATATATCTATATATATATATATATATATATATATATATATATATATATATACCTATATATATATATATATATATATATATATATATATATATAATGTTTGTATACATACATACATATTATATATGTTACGGCTAATATGAAAGTTTGGATAATTTATAAGCTTGCTGGATAGTTTATAAACTAATAAAACATTGGCTATTTTGATAGAAAATGACATTTCCTCCAACAGTAGCTATTTTGCAAACTGACTAACACTCTCGGATAATATACTTGAAATTATTAAGGAAATAACTGGTTAGTGTATAAACTATCCAAGGCAACTTGGCTAATATAAAATCCATAATATCTAGTAACAATAAATAGCCAAAGCTTTGACTAGTTTATAAACTAACCAACAAATTTTCTGGTTAATTTCAAAATAATATTAGGTTATGAATATAAAATTTTTTTCTTTGGCCCCAAACCCTGGCTGGGTTTGTTTTCATATTTCACACGAACAGCAACAGTTATTGTTAATAAAATGAATCACAAAGAAAAATTTAATGCCTCTTCATCAAAGCTCTATAATAAGAAAGCAATTAATTCGAAACTTTAGAATAGCTATAATAGTGTTTTGGAGAGGTTAAATCAAGTTTGCATTTTATTCATCTTTAATTCATCAAATAACATTTACTCAAGCCTAGATAGTTTATAAACTAGCCCAAGATTTGGCTATTTTCTGTTACTAGATAATAAGGATTTTATTATAGCCACGTTGCCTTGGATAGTTTATACAATAACCAGCTATTTTGCTTTGCTTCATAATTTCAAGTATATTAGCCATGACTGTTGGTTAGATTGCAAAATAGTAGCTATTTTAGTGGAAATTGAGTTTTCTATCAAAATAGCTAATGGTTTGGCCAGCTTATGAACTACCCAATTCTCATATTAGCCTTAAAATTTAATTATATATATATATATTTATATATATATATATATATATATATATATATATATATATATATATATATATATATATATATATATATATATATATATATAAGTAAGAATTATTCGTGTTAAACGGAAAACACGCCCGTGGTTATAAAATTAAGTGTACTAGGACATTTATTTGAAACTAATCAAACAAACCTCCTAGCGAAGCTGGTTATAAGAGTTCACGAAGCATCGAAATATCAACAAACTACCCTAGACGGTAATTGTTCGAAATGTTAATTTGATTATCACAACCGATGGAAATTGATAGACAGACTGTTTCGCCTAGTTCACTTAATTTTATAACCACGGGCGTGTTTTCCGTTTAACACGAATAATTCTTACTTATATTCATTTGCCATTGCGATAAAATTCGGGGCGATTGCTGCCTGCGGTGTGTAATGTTGAATCACATCGAATTGATGTGTCAGCTTTACTCTTGCTTAGCGAATATGGTAGCCACCTTCGGGTGTTCCGGACGTAATTGTTCTCGTGGCCGAAATGTTTTGTTCTGTTCTGAAAGACGTGGTTCAATTGTTTCCGACTGGTGGCGCTGTGTCATATTTATATGTCATGGAGTTGCTAGAAGAAATATGTATGACCGTTTGAAATGTTGGTTTGGTTATCACTCCCGGTGGATGGATGATACTGATGAGCCCCGATAAGGGCGAAACAGTCTGTCTATCAATTTCCATCGGTTGTGATAATCAAATTAACATTTCGAACAATTACCGTCTAGGGTAGTTTGTTGATATTTCGATGCTTCGTGAACTCTTATAACCAGCTCCGCTAGGAGGTTTGTTTGATTAGTTTCAAATAAATGTCCTAGTTCACTTAATTTTATAACCACGGGCGTGTTTTCCGTTTAACACGAATAATTCTTACTTATATTCATTTGCCATTGCGATAAAATTCGGGGTGATTGCTGCCTGCGGTGTGTAATGTTGAATCACATCGAATTGATGTGTCAGCTTTACTCTTGCTTAGCGAATATGGTAGCCACCTTCGGGTGTTCCGGACGTAATTGTTCTCGTGGCCGAAATGTTTTGTTCTGTTCTGAAAGACGTGGTTCAATTGTTTCCGACTGGTGGCGCTGTGTCATATTTATATGTCATGGAGTTGCTAGAAGAAATATGTATGACCGTTTGAAATGTTGGTTTGGTTATCACTCCCGGTGGATGGATGATACTGATGAGCCCCGATATAAGGGCGAAACAGTCTGTCTATCAATTTCCATCGGTTGTGATAATCAAATTAACATTTCGAACAATTACCGTCTAGGGTAGTTTGTTGATATTTCGATGCTTCGTGAACTCTTATAACCAGCTCCGCTAGGAGGTTTGTTTGATTAGTTTCAAATAAATGTCCTAGTTCACTTAATTTTATATATATATATATATATACATAATATATATATATATATATATATATATATATATATATATATATATATATATATATATATATATATATATATATATATATATATATATATATATATATGTATTTGATTTATGTTTCCTTAGCAATATACGATAAATACCTTTGGTAGGTTTAATTCCCTAGATAAAGCCAAAAATGTTTTGTCGATAACTTTCTCAGAGACCATCTGAGCTTTCTCGTCTTTGTACAAATCCAATTCTCTCGTTCTGCAACCAAAGAATACAAGCATCTTGCCGAGCTGATGATTCTGTTTCAAGAGCATAAATCTATGTTGCCAAAATCCTCTGAAAGGCGCTATTCCAGTACCTGGTCCGACCACAATTATAGGTTTCAACGAATTTTCAGGAAGACGGAAGCTAGGAGCTCTAAAATTGAAATAATGAGAAGAAATTGATTTGGAATGATTATTTCATATTACTTTCTTATGAATACGCAGACTTCTTGGCCTACTTGGATGTCATTGAGGAAGTTAGAACAAACTCCATAATGCCTTGGACCTTTTCCATCTAACGTAAAAAAAATTAACTGTAATACAACATGCTTTGTGTGGAATAAAATGGAAAAGATAACCCCTTCATTCTAATTTGAATAATCCTATCTCTATAGAAACCTGATATATATCACTTGTTTCAGATAGAATAATTTATCTTCAAAATGTTATTCTAACAATTCCAATAATTAGTTTTTAAGCAGCAAGTTTCAATTGTTTGGTCAACATTTTACAACTACATATTTGTGAAGCATAATTGAAATTGGCATTCATAATAGGGAGAATAAAAGACAACCATAAATCTCATATTTATATACTTATCGTACAAATATGCATAAAAAACTACTTCCATGAGTTACAAAAACTGCATGTTGATGTCAAAGTTATAAAAAAAGTACAACTATTTCATAAATTTTTAGTCGTACTTTGCCCGAAAATAATAGATCGACCGTTGCACTGTATCGAAAGTCAACAAAGAAGAAAGATATAGGTAAATTCATGTTTTAATTTTAAAAATTTTTTCTTCATATCACATATTGTTATCTTCAGCGGTTCTCATTAGAGCAGATCAGATAATTTTTTTTATATAAAGTCAAAATTTGTTAATTTCAAACTTTGGAAATGAATTGCGAAAGTTCCATCACCGGAAAATTTTGAAAACAGTGGCAAAAGATGTGGAAATTACTTATGTAGAACATATCCGAATAGCAGCCTTCTACATCTCTTTGGAGGATACATGGAGCTAAGAAAATTGATTTTGAAAGATTTTGCAACCCCAAATTCCATCGAAATAGAAGGTTGAAAATTAGTAAGTGAATTTAGTTCATGTTAGAAAATTACCGTTTATAGGTATGAACTTTATTCTAACGTCCGCCCTTTCACGTAGAGATTTCATATAACTTCGGATACGTGATGATGCTAGCCCGAGCTAGCGTTTGAATTTGTGGTATCAGCGTGATTTTTAGCAGGTTTTCTCTTTGAAAACCTGCTTATTAAAATGGGTGCGATTAGCAAAGTTGGACCTAGGACCAATAGTTTTTCGTTTCATGAGTTTTTATGATGCTTGGCACCAAAAACTCAATTTCATATAACTGAGATTGAATTCTCGCACATCACTTGGTGAAACATCATAAAGAATAAAGTATAAACTTTAAAATAAAAACACTTGGCTTATGTTTCACAATATAAAAAAAAAAAAATCTTTAGATACTGTACTTAGCAGTAATAAAAAGTCGACATGTTTCGAGCTATGAACTCATTATCAAGACTGACAACAGGAGAGTATTGCATCGTAATTTATAAAACAGACAAAAGCAAAGGTGATACCTGAAAATCAATTTGTTCGTTTACAAGGGGTAATTGACTATTATGGGCGGAACTTATTTCGATAATTTCGAGAAGGTCAAGACGTTTACCCTTGTTACCTGAATGTAACAATTTGGTTTTGTTGAAATCCAGGAAGTGATTGAATTTTATACAATGTTCAGAGAAGCCAGTGGTATTTTTGTTTTGTAAAATTGACTTTTTATGTTCTTCAACACAAATATTTATATTACTTCCTGTCTGTCCAATATAGAAAGCAGGACATTCGTCGCAAAATATTTTGTAAATACCACTGTTTTCTCCCATGTTAGATTTTTCTTTATTATTGACCAAGAGTGACTTCAAGTTTCTTTTATTTGTACAAATTATTTTAACGTTATTTTCGCTAGTCTTTTACAAATTTTGCTACTCAAATTAGGCACATTATTTATTGGGCAGTATTTTTGTTCTTCATTAATAGTTTGCGTGGGGTATATTGTATGCAACAGATACTTTCTTCGTTTTTTCCCAATGAGCTTGTCGATAAGACTTTCATTGTAACCGTTATTGATGGCTAATAATTTAATTGTATTAGCTTCAGTTTGAAAATTTGTTTCCGATAATGGAATCGTGAACAACCTATGTATGAACGAATGAAAAGCACTGAGTTTTATTTTAATGTGTTGGTTACTGTCGCTGTGAATTAAAGTATCTGTGAAGGTTGGTTTTCTATAAATGTTGAAAGTAAGAGAATTCAAATTCCTAGCAATCTGAACGTCTAAGAAATTCAAGGTACCGTTTTCGTTTTCTACTTCTTTTGTAAATTGAATCGAGTTGTAGAAAGTATTTATATATTTAAGGAAATTATCTAACTGCCTATCTGTACCGGTCCAAATACAAAAAATATCATCTACATAACGTCTCCATAATAAAACGTTAGTAATTAAATTATTATCAGTATTGAAAATAAATATAAATGCAGAAATAACAATAATTTAGAATTAAAAACTATAAAACAGTTGAGATCAAAAATTCAGGATAATAATTTGGTTATATGCAAAGCGGACAAAGGAAATACTGTAACTATCATAGATAAAAATACCTACATAGAAAATTCTGAAATCCTATTTAATACAGATGAATTCTCAAAACTTAAAATAGATCCCACTAAAAAATTCCAAAACGAAATAAAATCATTCATCAAGAGTAGTAAAATCTTATTTTCAGATATTAACACTTTTTTCTTAACTTCCATGAACCCACGCACCCCGGTTTTATATACTTTACCAAAAATACATAAAATTGATTGCCCGATGCGTCCAATAGTATCTTATATTAACGCTCCTGCGTATAAATTATGTCAGTATTTGAATAAGAAATTACCCACCTTAATTCAATTCAATCCGGCGTATAGCATTAAAAATTCTATTCAGTTAGTTAATCATCTTAAGAATATCAAAATTCCTTCAAATGCTAAATTAATTTCATTTGACGTTATCAACTTATTTCCTTCTACGCCAACTCAAGAAGTTAAAAATATTGTTAAGCGATATCTAGAGATGAACCCAAATGTAACAACTCAAGCAGTCAACGAAACAATGTCTGCCTTAAACTTATGTTTGAAACAGAGTTATTTCAAATTTAATAATATAATATACAAACAAGAAGACGGATTGCCCATGGGATCACCGTTATCGCCTTTGTTGAGTGAAATTTTCATGAATAACTTAGAAGAAAAATTTTCAATACTGATAATAATTTAATTACTAACGTTTTATTATGGAGACGTTATGTAGATGATATTTTTTGTATTTGGACCGGTACAGATAGGCAGTTAGATAATTTCCTTAAATATATAAATACTTTCTACAACTCGATTCAATTTACAAAAGAAGTAGAAAACGAAAACGGTACCTTGAATTTCTTAGACGTTCAGATTGCTAGGAATTTGAATTCTCTTACTTTCAACATTTATAGAAAACCAACCTTCACAGATACTTTAATTCACAGCGACAGTAACCAACACATTAAAATAAAACTCAGTGCTTTTCATTCGTTCAATCATAGGTTGTTCACGAATTCATTATCGAAAACAAATTTTCAAACTGAAGTTAATACAATTAAATTATTAGCCATCAATAACGGTTACAATGAAAGTCTTATCGACAAGCTCATTGGGAAAAAACGAAGAAAGTATCTGTTGCATTCAATATACCCCACGCAAACTATTAATGAAGAACAAAAATACTTCCCAATAAATTATGTGCCTAATTTGAGTAGCAAAATTTGTAACAGACTATCGAAAAATAACGTTAAAACAATTTGTACAAATAAAAGAAACTTGAAGTCACTCTTGGTCAATAATAAAGAAAAATCTAACATCGGAGAAAACAGTGGTATTTACAAAATATTTTGCGACGAATGTCCTGCTTTCTATATTGGACAGACAGGAAGGAATATAAATATTCGTGTTGAAGAACATAAAAAGTCAATTTTACAAAACAAAAATACCACTGGCTTCTCTGAACATTGTATAAAATTCAATCACTTCCTGGATTTCAACAAAACCAAATTGTTACATTCAGGTAACAAGGGTAAACGTCTTGACCTTCTCGAAATTATCGAAATAAGTTCCGCCCATAATAGTCAATTACCCCTTGTAAACGAACAAATTGATTTTCAGGTATCACCTTTGCTTTTGTCTGTTTTATAAATTACGATGCAATACTCTCCTGTTGTCAGTCTTGATAATGAGTTCATAGCTCGAAACATGTCGACTTTTTATTACTGCTAAGTACAGTATCTAAAGATTTTTTATATTGTGAAACATAAGCCAAGTGTTTTTATTTTAAAGTTTATACTTTATTCTCAATTTCATATATCTATGTATAGATATACATACAGTGTGACCCGTTTTTAATGGAAACACCCCTAGGAAATTTGAAGTTGTGAACCGATTGCAACCATGTTCTTTTTTGAAATGTCAAGTACTAAAAGGTCTACCTTGGGACAAAATAAGAAATGTTCAATCCATACGATATTTTTTCTTAGTCGAAATTCGGTTTTTTTAATTAGCGATGTTTTTATTGAAAAGATTACCACGTCACTGGATTCAGCGTGCCCCTAAATAGGTATGACCAAAATTTCATAAAAAAATATTCATTCACAACAATGTTATGAGAACTCAAAATTCGAAAACTCACAATTAACAATCACAAAAAAAAAACACCCAATATCAACAGATAGCCATGGAAATATTTTGTTTATGATTTCAACAATAAAATAGCGTAAATATTTTTACGGAAAATAACGGAATTACATTCAAGTTTTCAGGCAAATCAACTAAAACTAAGACCTAATAGATTTTTCAATTTGAATCTTAGTTGCCATGATTGAGCGTAAGAGAGAAAATTGAAATTATACGCCTTTCGGAAGAAGCCTTTAGAAGTGCTGGAGAGGTTTGTAGAGTATTTATCTCCTGGCACTTTATTCTTGAAATCATAAAAAAAAATATTTCGATGGCTATCTGTTGATATTGAGTGTTTATTCGTGACTGTTAAGTGTGAGTTTTCAAATTTTCAGTTCTCATAACTTTGTTACGAATGAATATTTTATTATGAAATTTTGGTAATACCTATTTGGGGACACGCTGAATTCAGTGGCCTGGTAAATTTTCCAATAAAAAAATCGCTTATAAAAAATCCCTAATTTCGACTAATTAAAAATATCATAGTATGCCCTGAAAATTAGATTAAAAATTTCTTATTTTGTCCCAAGGTAGAACTTTTAGTACTTGACATTTCAAAAAAAGTATAGTTGCAATCGATTCACAACTTCAAATTTTACAGGGGTGTAAATATATATATATATATATATATATATATATATATATGTATATATAAATATATATAAATATATATATATATATATATATATATATATATATATATATATATATATATATATATATATATATATATATATATATATATATATATATATATATATATATATATATATATATATATATATATATATATATATATATATCTATATAATTAAATACTATGAAATTATCGGGAGGCGGTCTGTAGGAAAAATAAAGCTCTTACGTTCTCGTTAACTCAATATTTCGTCACTCAAGTTTGTGACTTCATCAGGAGTACAAGTTGTAGAGCCGGGACATCACAAGATATCTGTGGATCACACAGTGGGTAACGCAGTCGTCCGTCCCCCAGTGGGAGAACTGTGGGAACGTTCACCCCCAAATGGCCTAGGTCCCACCTAATTGTTTTGATTGGGTGCTACTCGATTTACCATTGCCCAAAATACCATTACCTTTTGGCTTTTGAATATATGAAAGTTCCCTCGCCAAAAGTCGGGCCTGGATCTGCGCCTTTATCGTGGATGGTATTTATTTCGATATAAATTGATTGGGGGTTGACCTCCCGCAGGAGGAAATAAATATTGTTTACACGATAGAGGGCGCAATTTTTGTTTTTTGGATTTGGTACGAAAATCATAATTGAATGAACAAAATTTTAAAACTGGATACGTATTGAAAACCTGCTTTTCTAATGCTGCTCGCTGCTATAGAGTTTTTTCTATTTAAACTTCACTACCCGCAACTCATTTTGAGGGAAAAATATTACCTTTGTGACAATGCTCTGCTGCTCACCCTTTTTTTTCAAATTTGGATAGTACCTCAAGATACTGATTTGTGGATGTATTCATTTTCCTGAGATAGTATCAATTTTTTAAATTGTATTTTTGTTGAAATGAAAAAAGCAGTAATATATTCAAATATTGTTCATTTTTCTGTATATATCAAAATTTTTGGCCTATGAAAATTATTAAATTTAGAACAGACAAAACTCTCAAAAATAAAAACAGAGTAATAACTGATATTAATCGAAAAATACCAAGGGAATATATTTCAGCCTCTTGAATCTGAGAACTTATTCTGTATATTTAATTATTTATTATCATCAAACTCGGTCTCTCACCCTGAGTATTATACTGTACCACAGCTACAGTGAGGTGAACTTCCTTAGGATGTTTAAGGGGGCTTGATGAAATGGAATAAAATCTAGGCTGGAGCACTGGAAGTTGAGCCATCAGTAGAGGTGGTGAAGGGTGTACCGACGGAAATTCTTGAAGAACCTCCAGTAAATGTGGGCAATTGAAATGTCTCCAATCTTCATATTCGGAGGAATCCTATGTCCAAAAGGATTTAGTTGATTGAAGGAAGACAACACCGAATATGTTACAATTTCGACACTTCTAAACACTTGACTATCATTGAATTACAAAATCATTATGAAACATTTTCCGAAAATGTATAATAAATGCAAATATTTGAATCCTTATAAAATCAAATAAATTTCAACAAAACTATGTACAATATACTCATTGGACTAAGCCGTTCATTCAAAATAAATTTTAACAAGGAGTCGTTCAAAACAATAAAATTATTAAATTCGCTTCATCAAAACCTCCTCACACAATAATGATGAATAATAGAAACATCTAAATTTACTCCTAGTCAAGAATAATAGACAGCTTTTTCGATTTACTTCCGTCTCATTAATACCACCCACACAGGACGGAGTGGAATGTATACTCTGCTCTTGTTCGCTATATACACTGACAGCTATAATGTGGCCTATAAAAACTGAAGCGCCATCTCTGTTTAATCGCAGGAAACAATATCCATCTTAAGTGTTGGAAAACCCATATGTATGAAGAAATATCTACTACCACGATCTAAGTTAGGATACACTACAAAATGCTGATTTCGGGTTCAACTACAAGAGGCACTGCGCAACATATAATCGCAGCGATAAGTCGATAGATTCAACAAAATTTTTCATCACATACTTGCTGATTCGTGCCATTATTTATTTAAAATGAATTTGACCATATATATATATATATATATATATATATATATTTTAGAGAAGGTTAGCTCGACTGGCAAGTTAAGAAACGAAGAAAGGGAATTGTCGGGTATTGCAGTCAGAAACAAAAGAACTCTGGTAAACTCTTTTTTTCAGTTCAAGCTTTCGAGATATTTTATTTTCTCTTCATCAGGAACAGAAAAGTGAGGTTGCAAAAGAAGCCGGCAACATTCACATCAACACAACTTTTTACAAAATACATATCAACAAAAGGTGGCTAAGGACAGGACTCAACATTATGAACGATAACTTATTTACATCATGTATAAAAATAGAAACTCGTTGAATCTCTTCAGTTCAAATGAGAACATGTCTGCTAAATAAAAATAAAAACAAATGATGAACTCGAAAATTGAAATTTGACAATACAGTATTGTCAAATTTCAATTTTCGAGTTCATCATTTGTTTTTATTTTTATTTAGCAGACATGTTCTCATTTGAACTGAAGAGATTCAACGAGTTTCTATTTTTATACATGATGTAAATAAGTTATCGTTCATAATGTTGAGTCCTGTCCTTAGCCACCTTTTGTTGATATGTATTTTGTAAAAAGTTGTGTTGATGTGAATGTTGCCGGCTTCTTTTGCAACCTCACTTTTCTGTTCCTGATGAAGAGAAAATAAAATATCTCGAAAGCTTGAACTGAAAAAAAGAGTTTACCAGAGTTCTTTTGTTTCTGACTGCAATACCCGACAATTCCCTTTCTATATATATATATATATATATATATATATATATATATATATATATATATATATATATATATATATATATATATATATATATATATTTATATATATATTATATATATATATATATATATATATATATATATATATATATATATATATATGTATATATACCTCCCTATATAGGGTTGCCAGGTCGCCAAACCTAATAGCCGGACAGACCAGCCAGTTTGGCCGGACATTTGAGTAAAAAGGGCTGTCACAAGATTTTGTGTCTTAGTATTAATAAGAACTATAAAAGAATTTTATATAAAATCTATCTTTTCTAATTATTACCATCAACCTTGTTAAATTCTTATGAAATATTAATAAAATCGATTGCCAAATCAATCTAAGCACTTTATTATTAATCAGTCAAATAAAGTCATCAGTCTAAATTAAATAATCATCTTTCAACATCTTTAAACTCTTCTTAAATTCTAATGAAAGGCAATTGCACAAACAAGTATTCTTTACCTGCTATTACTTTTCAAAGCAAAACAAAATAAAAAAACAATCTGAACAAAATAAAACTCCTTTTCTTGTAGTTGAACAAAAAAAATAATTATTCATATTTTTGGTAGGCAGAAACCTGGTTTAACAGCTCAGTTTCTTTCAGAATGCAGTCGTAAAAATCCTTACACGTCAAATGTTTCAAATTAAATTCTTCAACCAACATTTTAGCTACAGTGTCAACATGCAATCATGTTGCGTTCTTTTGGCCATTGCTGACCTATCACACTCTTTTAACGTTTGCGTTATGCCCTGGGATCGCAAAGTAATACTGACAAATAGTTGGGAATTCTGAAAAGCAATCTTGAATACTCATCGATTTAAAATAGAGTACCTATCCATTTGTTGTGTGCTAACAGCTTCTTGGAATCAACGTTATCTTTGTTATTGTTCAGAATACTTTCAAGGTTTTGCATTTGGTCAAAACATTTCCTATCGTTAACTTTAGCGTTGTTTTGTGATAGGATACTTATAGTATCAGAAACTTGATTCAATTCAGGAACATCTTTTAAAGTCAACCATGTGAAATGTTTTGTGTCTTTGTATAAGTTTTCAGTCCAAGATCGAGAATCATCGTGTTTTTGCTATAATGTAAAAAGCCTAACAAACGCCAGACACCGTTTATTTTGGCCGGACAGGCAATCAAAAAGCCTAACTATGTCAATGATCATTGAGTATAAATAGAGATCAAGAGTAGATTTGGCGATTCACTGCATCCCCAAAGAACAGTATAGTTATCGAATATTGTTTTTGAGTTGGAAAAAATTGCCATGATTCTGTAATTTACCATTATTGTGCGAGAAGGTGTTGAATTATTTATGTTGGAACAAATATAGCCATCGCCCTTGGAAGGTTATTAATAATTTGCAAAAACTTACCTGGTTCAGAAATATCTCTCATGCTGAGATGCGAACGGAAACTATGTTTTTCTTTCAATAATTAACGCAATAAATAATAATTGTTTATAATTGAAAATTCCAGCTGTTCGGCAAACAAAAATGTGTTATTCTGAGTTTCAAGAACAATAAAAATTAAATACTAAAAATATTTAGTATTTTTTTTCGAAATTGTTCAGAACTAAGTCATTTTGCTTCTTATATTTAATATTTTGGTTTTCAATGCGAGTCAGAGAAAAAAAAATAATATTATTGGTTTTTACATAAGAAATATTTTCTGGAGTAGATTAGTATTACTAACCGTTGCGAGAATTTCCAACCTTTTTTGATCTTCGCCTTCTGCAATAGAAGCGAAATGTTGAAGTAAGTTTGGATTCGGAGGGGTTGTTATATCCAAATATCTGGTGAACATATCTCTCACTGAACATATTGGTCTTTTTTCTTGTGGTTTCCAATTTCTTTGTATACCTGTGAAATATCATTATATGAAATATAAGAAAGTGGTAACGCATACAATTTTCAGGCCTGTGTTAAATACATAGAAAACAAAAAAATTCGTTTTATAAAATGTCAATTTTTGTTCGACATATAAGTTGTCGAAATATCGACAAATTTCAAGACTCAATTTCGTCTGATGCTGCTGAAAAACTTCAAGAAAGAGTTGAACAAAATCACATAAAATTTCATTTCTTCATTGCGTAATATTTCAGGTAATGAATCTTAGGTTTCTGATACTATCAATTAGTTCTTCTCATTTATTCCAATAAATTGAGAGGAAATTAATCTTTTCATCCATTATGGCAATATTTGATATAACTTTCGACTGAGCATGACATACGGTTGCACAAATATTTGAATTCTCAATACAAAACAAGATTAACGTTAGCACATCAGTTAGGTAAATTTAGACATTTTTCATTCAACACGAATGGAACGCTATGTTATGTTTGCTGAATTATGATTCATCCCAATCCCTCATAAATCAAGAGAATGCCGTATTGACTTAGATACATAATTAAACTTAGTAACGATTTCAATAATGATAAAATGTAGAATTACTCATTGTACAGAACAGGGAAGGTAAAATTCTCACTGATGATTGTTTTGTGAATGAAGGTAATATACAGGGTGTTCGGTACATGAACCATCAAAAATTTTTGGGATATTGTTGGGGTCATTTTCTACCTTTCCACCTGGACCCTCTGCCTTGAGACTCACGGTTAAAGAGATATAATATTCAAAAATTTTTTTCTCAAATTACCCAAAATCCCGCCTTTAAACCTCATAAGTTTTTTATTAATTCTTGCAAAAGCACCATTCTTTCAAATGATTATAATGTAGTGTTCAAATAGTTGATAGTTTTCATTACAACTGATAGTACCAATGACACACCTATCCTGTGCTGCATTTAACCAGTTGGTTTGGATGCGCTTCAGATAATCTTACCAAAGAGTGGGGAGTGGGCGGTCTGCCTCTGCTGAGGAAAGCGTAGTCTCGCGGTCTCCATTCAGTTATTTTTCTAGTCCATCTACCGTCGTTTATTCTGGCGAGGTGACCCGCCCAGTTCCATTTTAGAGTCGATATTCTTATGATGGCATCTGTTACTCCACTTCTCCTTCTCACCTCTGTGTTTGGAACTCAGGGATAAGCCCAACATTATTCTCTTCATGCCTCTTCGCGCTAATCTTATTTTGTTCGCGGTGTTCTTTTTTAGAGTCAGTGTTTCGACTAAGTAAGTTAGTACTGGTAAAATACATTGGTCGAAGACTTTCTTCTTAAGACACATGGGAATATCAGATCTTAAGATGTAGCTCAATTTTCCAAAGGTTGCCCATGTAAGACCTATTCTTCTGCCAATTTCGCAGGTTTGATTATCCCTTTCCAATCGAATCTCGTGGCCTAAGTATTTGTATGAGTATACTTGCTCAATGTTAAAGTTGTTAACTGTTAGGTTTTCACTGGCAACTAGATTTGTCATGAACTTTGTTTTGCCTATATTGATTTTCAGCCCAGCCTCTCTGGATGCTAGGTTCAGCTCGCTCATAATTTCTTGCGCTTCTTTGAGATCATTTGTAATTAATGTCAGATCATTGGCGAAGCAAAGGTGACTAAGTTTTTCACCATTAATGTTGATGCCGAGGTTCTCGATGTTTGTGCGTTTGAACATGTACTCTAAAAGGTTGGTAAATAATTTGGGGGAGATGACATCCCCTTGCCGCACACCTCTCTCTATTTGGAAGCTAGGAGTATCTTCATGAAGTCTAATGACAGCATTTGCGTTCTTGTATAATGGCTTAATTATGTCGATGTAGCGATGGTCGATTCTGCAATCAGCTAGGGCACTAAGCATATTATGGTGGTCTATTGTGTCAAAAGCTTTTTCATAGTCTACAAAAATGAGAACTAACGGTTTATTATACTCTATGCATTTTTCAATGAGGTTGGTAAAAATCGAGTTTAGCTGTCAGCCTTTTGGTGATTATTCTCATAAACAGCTTATATATCTGCGATGAGAGGCTAATTGGTCTGTAGTTTTCTATTTGGGCTTTATCTCCTTTCTTGTGTAAAAGTATTCAGATGGACTTATTCCATTGATCAGGCATTATGGAATTTTTAAAACAAGCGTTGTATAGCTTACACAGTATTTTTAGAAGTGCTGATTCTCCTAGTTTTATATTTTCGATGCTAATTTCGTCATCTCCTGGTGATTTATTGTTTTTCATGTCTTCTAAGACATGTTCATTTCGTCTTGAGTGATTTATGGGATGTCTTCTGATCCCTGGTTTTTCACGGGAATGCCTACGCCAACTTCTGTTGTTGTAGTTTTATTATAGAGTTCCGCATAGAATCTTCTCATGATTTGAAGGATGTCTCGCTTATTTGTACTGACACATACGACACATACGAGGATTATTCCACAAAATTAGGAATTTAGTGAAAATAAATCAATTTGAAATTTCAATTTTGAAAAAAGTAACAACAATTGAGAGTTTCACTCTCTTTTAGAAACTTCTCTACTTAATGTCCTTTCTAATAGTATGCTACAAATTGATAAAAAAAATATTTCTGCTTCAAATTGCGGTTATTCTTTCAGATAGTCGAAAATCTTTCGGACTATGTGGAAATAGTATATTGTATAATTAGTGGGAATCCCGATCCCCGTACCACTGTTCGACCTTTAGGTGTATAATTCGTGGCAAAAAATTATTCAGCAGTTTTGTCTTTCAATGACATAGTTAGATATTCACAGTCTTTTCATTCATATTAAGAAACTACACCGTGGTATTAGAAGATAGTAAAGCTTAAGTGAATAAATTACTCATTTAAATTAGAAACCGCTTGCAGTATACCTTGAAGGGCCACCACGAAATTACAGTAGGATATAGTAGATAGTAGAAAACTTAAGTGTTAACTTGTATCGCTGTACAATCACTGTGGTCAACCTCGTAGGACAATAGAACATACAGTACAGTTTGTACTCCAATACTGTAGATATTAACAAGACTTTCGATCCTTGTTTTTTTAGTGACTATTGTCATAAGAATACATATATCCTTACGTAAGTTTTTCAAAAGTTTCGAAATAAAAGCTTGAATGTTTCAGATTATTTTTGGAAGTCATTTCTGCCGTCAACAGATTATGTAGTAGAAAACTGAAATTTTAACCACTCAAATGAATACCTAATTCAAATATTTCTGAAGATCAAGGTTCATCAGTGAATGCGATATCTGCTCAAGTCGAAAAAAAGCAGTCAACTATCACCTAATTTTTGTGAAATTCTAGAGAAATAGGATAATTGTGAAAAGGCAGATTTGAAAAAATATCTTACTTATTTGAAGGAGCAATTTCTGTACCGATATATATATATATATATATATATATCCCCGTACCACTGACCGTAAGGTCAGTGGTACGGGGATCGCCGCACCCGAGGTACCCTAGGACCTGGTGAGTCAAATCACCTTGAATATACCGTCTGAATAGGTCATGTCTCTGCTCAGACGGGGAGCTTGGCTTTACCGCCCGGCTCAAAGAGGAGCAAACCTCTGAAAAATCCCTACTCGCAGTGTGTGGAGATTGCCAAGCGACGAAAGGCCGGAAGGTAATCCGGTCCCTAGATTTCCACCTCTGGGGTACCTGGGTGCCCCCCAGAGTATCCGTTAACTCCTGTCGAGATATGGGACCACTGTCTCGATGGACCTTGCATTGTGCCCATTATCGTGGGAACTATATGGATATTGTATACAAAGATGGAGAGACGAGCGACGCGAACCAGGGAAAAGTGAGTATAGATGAAAGGAAGGGTGACGAATTTTCGGACACGAGAAAGGATATGGTGGGACAATTTCCCGAGGAAGCAGGAGTGGTAGCGATCCATGATGACGAAGAGATGGAGGGAAGAGCGTTCAGAAGGAGCTCCATACTGGCCAGGTCTCCAACAATGCGAGAAAGGAGGGAATTGCTGACACTAAAAGCTGACATAGATAGCCAGGCGGAGGGACGAGTAGAGGATAATGCCGAAGAGTTTCATACTCCAATGAGGCAAGGTCAGGAAGAGACCTTGAGACGTAGGGAAGGGGAGTCTCATGGTACTGAGAAAGAAAACAGCTCAATCGAGGGAGACATGTGGGCAAATGGGAGTGCTAGAACAAGCACTCCCACAAGAGAGAACTCAATGGACCTCGGGGATGAGGAGGGAGTACTCGATTTCCTCTTCTCGAGGAGGGGGGAAAAGAGGAGGAGATTGGAGTGCTCCAGCCCCAATATAAGCGTAGGCAGATACTGCGGCCTGATGGGAACCATAAAACAAACAGTAGAAAGGTTGGAGTCAATCCTTGACCCTTCCAATGCCTTAGATGCAAACATGAGAGGGCAATTGGAAGAAATAAGTTTAGATCTCAGAAGGGAAATCACTGAAACAGAGAGAGAGGTTACCCTTAGCGATAAAGCAGAAGCAGCCACCCAAACGGAAAGCATTGAAGACATAGAAAACGAAATAAGATACAGGACTGTGAGAGGGGAACTCAAGGAAGAGATGACCAATGAAGAGCTGGAGCAGGTCCTAGGTCTGACATGGCCGGAAAGGGCGTACCACGCCAGCCTGGACGATAGAAATATAACCAGCCCAGAGCTTGAAGGAACAGTTGTGATACTGGCGCAGGTAGATATGTTGAGCGAGTTGAAGTACATGCGCCAATTAACCGGCACTTCCAGAAAGCTCTACAATTACATAAAGAAAGGAAAAGTCAAAGAGGGGGAAATAGTGGTTATGAGAGCTGCAGAATGGGAGACATCAGGAGGAGGCAAAACGGAGAGTGAGGGTTGTATATTCATTGCCGGAATCACGTGCAAGGTAGAAGAGCAGAGGACCCAATTATATGCGACGCTTAGTAAGGTCAAGGAAAAAATACGGTGTAGAAATGAACTACCCGTTCACATAGTAATAGCAGCACCTATGGCGCTAGAAGTAAGTAGAAAAATAGTGGAGTGCGCAATGTTCGATTGTGGCTCAGTGGTAATCCACGAGCAGAGGAGCAACATAGAAAAGGTAAAAGGACTCGCAAAGAACAGAAAACCTCCCTCGCAAGCAATTATGGTGGAAAAGCAGGATAATATAAGTTATGCGCAAATGGTATCCAGCTTAAAGAGAGAGATCGGTGGGCATAAGGAGATCGAGGAGCAGATTAAGGGAATAAGAAAGACTAGAGAGGGACACTTGTTAGTGGAACTAAAAAGGGGAAGCACGGCAATGAACGATATAGCAAAGAGAGCGAAGGCAGCGGTAAGGAGTGGAACTGTGAAACAACTAGGCAGAAAGGACGAGAGAAAGGCTGCCAATATATACGGCATCGATGTGGATATCTCCAAAGAGGAAGCAGAAAGGATATTGAGGGAAACTCTTCGAATACCAAAGGAAAAAGCCAGCCCAGAAATAAAGGCACTGCGACCAATGAGCGGAGGGCGACAGGCAGCTACCGTCGTAGCTGAAGGCGCCCAAATTCAAGCATTACTTGAAATACGCAGAGTTAAAATAGGCCTCTCAGTAGCTGACATCAAGGAGAGGTGGGAGACTATAAGGTGTAATAAGTGCTGGCAGGAGGGCCACATAAGAAGAGAATGTAGAGGGGAAGACAGGGGAAACAAGTGTAGGAACTGCGGGAAAGAAGGCCATATGGCCAAAGACTGCGCAGATGGTCCACACTGCCTATACTGCAAGGTGGATGGACATAGAACATACAGTAGAGTATGCCGAGGGAAGGATGCAAATATAGGAGCTAGTGCTGCAAAGGGAGGTACCTAGCAACAAGTCTGCGATATTAGTGCAATGTTAGTTATAGTAGTGTTTGGACTGGAGATGCATGTACTTATTAATATTCTATCTGTACATTCTTCATATATTGGCGTATGTATGTTTAATCTAGCCGTGTGTGAAATAATCTATTCCCATATACTGATTCTTCTATGTGCCCGTCAGCGTAGAGATGTTCATGTATATACGTACACCTTATTTAAGTATTTATTGTACATGTTGAGATTGCGTTGCACAGATATGGAGGCATACTCCTTCAATAGAGCCACTAAGAAAGATGACAGGAGGCTGGATACAGCTGAGAGACGTGACTAAGACTCGATAAAATGCTGCTTATCCATCAAGTAAATCTGGGAAGAGCAAAGGCCGCCCACGACTACATGTGGAGGGAAGCTCTGAAGAAATCAGTAGACTTAGTGCTGGTCTCGGAGCCCAATAAAAAGTTATGCACTACAAACAACTGGATATCAGACGTGAAAAAGGACATAGCGATTGTCGTTGTAAATAAGAAGGTAGAAGTGGCAGCGGTTAAGCAGGGAGAAGGCTTTGTAGGTATCGAACTAGATAACATGGTACTAGTAGCAGTATATGTATCACCTAATATAGATATGGCCGCCTTCCGGAGGAGGGTGGATCAGGCGTTTGAACATATCGCTAGGAGAAGGGGCAAATATCTAATTGCAGGCGACTTTAACGCCAAGTCAACAAGCTGGGGCTCCCCGCGCGAAGACCCAAGGGGGTCGTACATAGAGGAATGGATGTCACAGGTGTCAGCGGTGGCCCTAAATAATGGAGCCGCAACTTTTAAGAGAGGATCCTCTGAGACCCACATTGACATTACTATGGTACCAGAAAGACACGTAGCGTCCTTCAGCAAGTGGAAGATTAGTCACACAAACCCATTTACATACCACGGACAAATAAGCTTCGAGGTGAAGTCAAATACGCAGAAGATGGGCGCCCAGAGGATAAGGAGGCTCCGGGTGGAAAATTACCAAGACCAACTAGCATCCATTGAGGGGTCAAATCTGCCAGCGGAACTAGCATATAGCAAGATGGTGGATATCTTTCGCCGGGCTACAGTGGGGGAAAGTACCCAAAATCAAAGAAAGACACCTTACTGGTGGGACGAGGCTGTGGAAACGGCACACAAAGACTGGAAGGCGACGCGCCGAAGGGTGACAAGGCTCCGCCCCAGAGCACAAGTTGATGATCCCAGCTTGTCTCAGGCGGAGGACCTTATGAGGGGAGCCAAAAAAGTTCTGAGGCGGGCCATCTCGGGGGCTAAGAGGAAGAGATGGAAAGAGCTGTTGGCAGAAATAGACACAGACGTCTGGGGAGAGGGCTACCGAATAGCGACGCGTCACCTTAGGCAAGGAAGTGCACCGTACTCACTCACGGTGAAACGGAGGAGGGAGATCTTGGCAGTGCTGTTCCCCGAAGCTGGAACTTCCTGGGAGGGATCAGAGGGGCCAGCGGTGGACGCTCCTGCCTTCACCCTCCGGGAGCTCGAAGCGGCGGGTAAAGCAACAAGGCTGGGAACGGCCCCAGGCCCAGATAACATCACCCAGGAGGCCATACGAGTGGCGATACAGCAAGTTCCTAACTTCCTGTTGAGGATGTACAACGACTGCTTAAGCGGACAGAAAATGCCAAAGGGGTGGAAGGAGGCAAGGGTGGTATTACTGCCAAAAAGAGGCAAAGACGTGAACCTTCCCTCATCTTATAGGCCTATCTGCCTAATCAGCTGTGTGGGAAAGTTATTCGAGAAGCTTTTAGCGGGCAGGCTGATCGCGGAGCTAGAGGAGGGTGAGCTAATATCACCACACCAGCATGGTTTCAGGACCGGAAGGTCGACAGTGTCAGCCATGCTGGAGCTAACGGGCATCGAGAAGCGATCGTCGGCCAAATATATCATAGCAGTAACGCTTGATATAAAAAACGCGTTCAATTCAGCCAGCTGGGCAGCTATCATTCAGACGATGCGAGATATGGAAATTAGCGAGTACATCACTCGCTGCATTGAGGATTATTTCCAGGGTAGGAGCATAACAATGGGCTCAGTAGGCCGAAAGTGTTCCATGGGGGTTCCACAGGGGTCAGTCCTGGGACCAATCCTGTGGAACATAATGTATAATGGAATAATGGAGCAAGGTTATGGCACAGGAGTTACGCCTATAGTTTATGCCGATGATCTGGCCTTTGTTGTGGAAGCGAATACTGAGCGAGAGGTGAAAAGCAACGTGGCTAACACAATCAGAAAGGCCATCCACTGGGTAAACAGTAGGGGCCTCGAGGTGGCAAATGACAAAACGGAGGTTCTGGTGATCAGGGGTCCTAGGACAGCGGGGCAGCTGCGGCTCAATATACTAGGCAGCGAACGCACCCCAAGCTCAGAAATCAGATACCTAGGGGTCATATTCAAGAAAAACCTATCTTTTTCCGGCCACATAACCCACATGGTCGACAAGGCCTCCGAAAAGCAGGCAGCATTGCAGCGAATACTTCCCAATGTGGGCGGACCGCTGTATATCAAGAGGAGGCTATTATGCGGAGTGATCCATAGTACGCTGCTGTATGCAGCACCAGTGTGGAGAGATGCCATCAAAGGTCAGAAGCAGAAACAGATGTGCATATCCTCACAGAGAAAGGGATTATTGAGAGTGGCGTCGGCATACAGAACCACCTCAGCGGAAGCAGTGCAAGTGATTGCAGCTTTCCCCCCATTTGACCTAATGGTGGCAGAGGTCTGTCTCTTATATACCATTGGGGGAAGGCCCGGGAACAGGAGAATGGCAAGGAGACGGACATTGCAGAAGTGGCAGTACAGATGGGTGAGGGGTAGTGGAGTTGCTGCATGGACTAGGAGACTTATTAAAAACATCCGACCATGGATAGATTGCGCACACAGACGCACGAACTACTTCTTCACCCAGTTCTTGAGTGGCCACGGCTCATTTGGGACCTATACGTGCAGGATTGGCAAGACTCCGAACGGTTTATGCAGGGTGTGTGGCGAGGAGGAAGGGCCAGAACACGTGATCTGGGAGTGCTCCAGGTGGCGAGAGCAGCGGGTTGCGATAACCGAATCTCTGGGCGACCTACCGGGCCCAGACACCATAATAGAAGAGATGATTGCAGACGAAAAGGTATGGAGAGTGCTCTATCAGGGAATAACGGCGATAATGGATAAGAAGGAAAAAGAGGACAGGATGGCGGAGGAGAGGGAATAGCCAACAGAATACAGCGGAGAAGATGTCTAGCCTACAAGGCACGATACATCCAGTAGCTACTGAAGTCCTGAGCAGAAATGCTTATTTCCGGTAGTTGCCGAGGAAGATCATCTCCATACCATCAAAAGGAGGTGTAATATCAGAGAGGTTTTTTTAGTGGGTATGACACTCCCTCAGCGCAGTACCAATTCTCGCTGAGGGGACAGTGCGTAACAGCATTTTTCCTCTCACAAAAAAAAAAAAAAAAAAAAAAAAAAAAAAAAAAAAAAAGTTTTTCACCATTAATGTTGATGCCGAGGTTCTCGATGTTTGTGCGTTTGAACATGTACTCTAAAAGGTTGGTAAATAATTTGGGGGAGATGACATCCCCTTGCCGCACACCTCTCTCTATTTGGAAGCTAGGAGTATCTTCATGAAGTCTAATGACAGCATTTGCGTTCTTGTATAATGGCTTAATTATGTCGATGTAGCGATGGTCGATTCTGCAATCAGCTAGGGCACTAAGCATATTATGGTGGTCTATTGTGTCAAAAGCTTTTTCATAGTCTACAAAAATGAGAACTAACGGTTTATTATACTCTATGCATTTTTCAATGAGGTTGGTAAAAATCGAGTTTAGCTGTCAGCCTTTTGGTGATTATTCTCATAAACAGCTTATATATCTGCGATGAGAGGCTAATTGGTCTGTAGTTTTCTATTTGGGCTTTATCTCCTTTCTTGTGTAAAAGTATTCAGATGGACTTATTCCATTGATCAGGCATTATGGAATTTTTAAAACAAGCGTTGTATAGCTTACACAGTATTTTTAGAAGTGCTGATTCTCCTAGTTTTATATTTTCGATGCTAATTTCGTCATCTCCTGGTGATTTATTGTTTTTCATGTCTTCTAAGACATGTTCATTTCGTCTTGAGTGATTTATGGGATGTCTTCTGATCCCTGGTTTTTCACGGGAATGCCTACGCCAACTTCTGTTGTTGTAGTTTTATTATAGAGTTCCGCATAGAATCTTCTCATGATTTGAAGGATGTCTCGCTTATTTGTACTGACACATACGACACATACGAGGATTATTCCACAAAATTAGGAATTTAGTGAAAATAAATCAATTTGAAATTTCAATTTTGAAAAAAGTAACAACAATTGAGAGTTTCACTCTCTTTTAGAAACTTCTCTACTTAATGTCCTTTCTAATAGTATGCTACAAATTGATAAAAAAAATATTTCTGCTTCAAATTGCGGTTATTCTTTCAGATAGTCGAAAATCTTTCGGACTATGTGGAAATAGTATATTGTATAATTAGTGGGAAAAGCATAATATTCCCAAACGACTGTGATAATTACCAGACAAGGAGCGTAGCGATGAGTCTGGTAACACAGGAGTTTGGGAATATGCTTTTCCCACGAATTATACATACTATTTTTTCTCGGATCGTTGATTTACATTTAAAAAATTGATTAATTGAAAAATATTTCATCCAAGATCCAAGATGTAATCAAGTAAGTTTAAATAGGTTTCTCTATGTTCATATTGAAATATAGAAGTAGTAACCATGGAAATTACTCTGTTATGACAAAAGTAAAATAATTTTAAAGCTGGTTTCGTTTGATTCGTTGTATTTTATAAGGAATTAAAAAAGAATTAGTAAGCATGAACACTGATAGTGATTATTTGTTGTCTTGCACGACTCCTGAACTAGTAGAAGCCGCGAACGGGGCTTCACTCAATTTACTTCCGGCGAAATCCAGAGAGAAGTATGAACTTGCGTACCAACGCTTCATGAATTTTTGTAGAAAAAACAACAGTGTATCCTTTTCTGAGAGTGTACTGATGGCGTATGTTGCTGAATTGGCTAAAACAATGAAATCTTCGACGTTGTGGGCACATTATTCCATGCTTGAATCAACTTTGTCTGTTAAAAATAATATTAATATTGCCCAGTACCAAAAACTGAGAGCAGTTTTAAAACGTCAAGCTACAGGATACAAAAAATGTAAATATTAACAACAATTATAAAAATTAAAACCATACTTTGTTTCATTTTAATGTAATAATCCATTTGTTACATTATCGCACGCTACAGCAGTGCGGTAAGAATATTACTTACTGTTATTTTCTAATTGCTTAGCAACTGACCACTATTCTGGAATGTTGAGCTTTTCGCATAGAAAACAGGTCAAAATAGTGTCACTTTTCCCACGATCGGAGAAAAACAATTTTATTTTTATGATCGTTTATTTGAACAAAAGTGAAACTACTAACAATAATTTGATATTCAACTGTTCTCTAGTTACAAATTTGGTTCGAACTTTTCTCCCTTGTTCTTAATACACGTCTGACACCTTTTTCTTACTTCAACCGTTACGGTAGCTAGTTATTTGATGAAGCAGAAATATTTCTCTTTTTTTCGAACAAAATGTCATTTTATGATCGTTTATTTGAACAAAAAATAAACTACTGCAATAATTTCATACCTTCCTGCTGTCTTGTTACATATTCTGTTGGAAGGAAAAAAAATATGTTTCTGCTTCGAAAAAAACTTTTTCTTTCGAACAACAGTGTATTTTGTGTAACAAGAGAGCAACAAACTATTGAATGCTTTATATATCTTTCATGAAATAATTTGATAAATTTATTAAATTCGGTTGTTTTCACAATGTGCAATATTATACTGATGGTTATATAGTTTCAAATAGTTATTTATGTAACAAGTGCGTTATATAGATCCTAACGCCCGATGGGCGTTAGGATCTAGTAACGCACGTGGTGCTTACAAAATTTTATTTTTCACGAAAAAATTGTTTTATTTTAATGAAAAATCGATTTTAAAATCGGTTTATTGCTCCTATACTTTCCATTTTCTTTCTCGTAGTAGTCATGTCATTTGTTGATATTTTGACGTTTGTGAATATTTTTGGCAACATATTTAGTGAATGTCATTGCTGCTTTCTTTGTGTAGTCTTATAGAAATAATGAAAATGAAAATGAATTTACCCAAGAATATCATAGAAAATTCAGCCAAAGCTGCGAATAATTCATTGCCGGAGAAATCCAGAGTCGTATACGACAAGGATTATGAAGTATTTAATCAATGGAAGTTACTTCATTTCTCCTCGTACAATGCCCGCACATAACGCCCTAGGGCATAATGAGTAGTGATGCCGCCGAGACGAGAGATTCTCGGCTCTCGTCTCGTCTCGTCTCGACGAGACGAGAAAGATATTTTCTCTCGAAAAAATTTCGAGACGAGACGAGAGAAAGCCCCTCTCTCGTCGAGAATTTCTCGTTTCTCTCGATCTCTCGAGAAAACATTTTTTACAATTTCACAAATTAAACAGTTAAGCCGTTATTTATGTCATGTTTCCTATAGTTTTTATCAAAGTATGCAAAAATCGTGATAAATATTCAGATCTCTCGTAATATCGTTTGAAAGTAAGCAGTGTATATTGTACTCAATTTTTACATTATCCATTTTAAATTAATAGCGGGTAGTTATTAGTAGTAAATAGTAATAATATATACAGGGTATGACTAAGTTTGCACTATTGCTATCTTCGATTGGCAAACTAACAGCCGTATTCACCATCAGCTGCTAACTTTTTATCAGGCCGCTGAATGCCTAAAGGCGACTACACATATAGCTGTCTACTTGACAAGTATGCTTTTTCAAGCTTTTTGAACAATATTATAAATGAAGGTGTGTATGGTAAAACTCGCAAAGACTTCTGCTGTATTTTACCATACACACATTAATGTATAATTGTACAAAAAGCTTGTGTCAGCATACTTGTCAAGTAGACAGCTAGGTGCGTAGCCGCCTTTACGCGCTCAACAGAGCCTATTAAAAAGGGGGAATATATAATTGCACTTTTGACAAATTCTTCTGACTTTGTGCCTACAAACTATAAAATTGCAGATTTGCACTCTGCATAAGTTATATCTTCACTTTAAGTTTAATACCTATGAAAAGATACGAACGCACTTCGGATTTGGTACATTTTGACTTTTAACCTTACCCATAATAAAATGATACAATCGCACTTTGGAATAGGTACATTTCAACCTAAGACCTACCCACTATAAAATAACAGAATCGCACTTTGGATTGGGTCTGAATTTGGAACACTTAGTAAACATTAAGATAAGTACACTTTTATATACTTACTGTGTATAATTTTATTAACAAAATGAACATATTTTTTTGAAGAAAATGAACAAGTATTGTCATTGTTACATAAATATGTATTATGTGTGATCAAAAGAATATGGCAAAACGAATAGCCTTCGCTATGGCTGATCGTCCTCTCTCCCTTTTGTGGTCGAGAGGTACACTTTTCACTTCGAAAGGCACCTTTGCTTGTTTCATAATGACTAACAAACCTAGAGAATGTTTGCATACGTACTATTTCAAAAAACTTGAGCAAGTGCATCGAGACGCCACTTTATCGTTTTCAGAATACGAACGTTATTTTTACTATCTCCTAAGATTCACAAAAAGTATCAAAACATTTCCATTTCAAATGGATATCCAGATTTGTACATCCTCTTGGGTTCAAACTTTTGTAGCAGTTCTTGCTTTTGTATAAAAAATTGTTTTTTATCTTCATTTTCTTCAAACAATTTCGATTTGAATTTAACCCACTGATAAGCATCTGTGAAAATTTTGGTTGTTTATTTTATAATTATTGCAGACGGTTTGTTTTTGGGTTTTTGTGAATTGCGGCCATTTTTCAACCAGAGAAACTTTCGAAACTTCCAGAAACTGACCCACAGGAAGTCTTTCTCTTAGCATCTGTTCCTTTTTAATGACGAAATTTGTTGAATGCAGTTCATAACTGGTGCTTGGAAATTGAGCACTTGCATCTTCGTACCAAAATTGATTTTCCCTAGCCACGTCTTTTCGAAGTACTTAATTTAAAAAGTCCTTTATACTTTGATTAGTGTTACCATCACACGCATCATGTCATTTTTTCAGGAATAGGCTTAAAGCTGCTGTAAAAGTCTCAAAAGTTGTAGGGCATGAATATCTCGAACGAATAATTTTTCTTCTTTTATATTGTGGATTTTACCTCAATGTTTTTTTTGCCGTCGTTATAGAGCTGACGCACTAACAACTTTGCTGACGATGAAAGCCCCCTAATGTTGGCTACATAATTGGCATGATCATCTACTGTCTCCTAACTCTACTTTGGACAAACCAACTACAAAATGGCAGATTCGCACTTTGACTTAGGTACGTGTTAACGGTAGTTTGTTGCCTCCAAACTTTCTTCTTCGCGGGTTTGTTATTACTCATTGCACATACTCACGTTTCAAAGTGCTATGTGTCGTTTTATAGTGCAAACCGTATTTAAAGAGCGTTATACAATATTTCGAAGCGGATTAGGTTTCTTCAAAGTCGAAAATTATTACAATAAGTTATGGCTATTACTTTCATATTGTAGCATATTTTATATGGAGTTAATGTTATTTTCTCAAAGTGCATTTTGTCTATCAAATGTGGCATATATTATTTTTTGTGTATTACCTTTACTGAAAGTTTGAAATATTTTTTAAATGTTTATTCATTTCCTTTTAAAGCGATTTTATTCGTTTTTAAAGTGAGTTTAATTCCAACCCATTAAAAAGTTAGCGGCAGATGGTGAATACTGCTGTAAAACTTATAGCTTTTTTCTGCTGACTGGTAAAACAGAAAAATAATTAAACATTGCATTTTTGAGTAAATAAGTAAAACATACCGTATATTATTATACATTTGGATTTTACGTAAATTTCAAGACATAAAGGTCTACATAACTTGTTTTGGTTAAATTGTTTTTGAGATATTTACCTCAGCTTAAAAAATTACACATTTGCATCTTTGACGACCCGAATAGTTTAATGGTGAGTTCGGGTTGACGCTCGGAGCACTCGGAGCGCGCACTGTTTTCGCTTTTCTGTTATTATTGGAGCTCCAAAAACACTCTAGTATGTTTGGTTTGGCACAGTTTAATAAATCCGATCGAACTTTATATACTCCGAGGTCCAAAAATACCAGAAAATAGTGCGCTCTCCGAGTGCTCCGAGACTCAACCCGAACTCACCCTAAGACTGAGGAAAACTGTTTTGACTTTCTTAGCTTTTGAATAGCTTTTTAATAATATTAGTTTACGTCTGTTACAAAATAAATAAAAAGGACATACCCGAGTTTCATCAAATTCCGCGGAAAACCAAAAGCCCATGTATTCCGTGCGGGGTCCTTTATTAAAAAAGTTTTGTGACAAATTTTTGGGAAAAATGTAGGTACCTACCTATTTTTATGAAATAATAGCTGTTAAAAATTGGGATAAAAAGTGTTTTTTCTAACTTAGCTCGTTTGGGTTCTAGAGCATGTAAAGTTGCAAATAAGTATGTAATTTTTTAACTTCAAAAAATATTTTCGTTCATGTCGATGTCACTTCCTACTTCTTGCACAGGCGTATAGTTTTTATCTTTGTCACTCTCGTCCATTTCAATATCACTATCGCTTTGATCACTCAAATGTTCTACAAATTTTAAAAAAGTTTGACCTGTTCTTTTCATGTTTAAATTCTTACAAATAACCAACCGCACGCTATAAGACACAAATCATAACTAAAAGTTTTAAAGAAAAACGATAATAACCCTAATTCCATACTCTTTTGTTTAACAATTATTGTTTTGCTTATCTAGATCTCGGAAAATAGGTGACAATCCTGATTTATGAGTTTATGGTTAAGTTCACCCCGATTGGGTTTTTCTAGGAATTTACATAAATACAATGGTTCGTTCTATCATGTTTATAAGAGACAAAATTATGTGGAACGAAACTACTAATATTATCTATATTTTTATAAGACGAACACACAAATGTATATTGGTACCTTTTAATGTCCGAATTTTAAATGTTATTTCATAAAAGTTAGTCTAGCAGTCAGGGTCGTCGCGAAAATATTTTTAGGGGAGGAAAAGATACCAATTCCCGACTTGCATTATGGAAATGCCATCTCATATTATGAAAATCCTATATTATTGAAATACCTACTGGCCAAAAAAATAAGTAAAAGAATGAAAAGCTCCCTCGTTTCTTTTTTTTACTAAATTTATTACTATTTTACCAACTTTCCCTGTTAAATTTTCCAACTCAAGCGTGGTTGGAAGGGGGGAAGGAAGGGGCGCTTTTTCTTATTTATGATGTATGCTCAGTTTTACGTGAAACTAATGTACAAGGAGAATTCCTTAAAAAAAAAAAACGTTTCGGAGTTAAATGAAGAAAAAGTGCTTTATTTACACACCTATAAAAATGCAGGAATTTTAAATATTTATATTTATGCTGAATTTTTTTATCATGCATTGATTACATCGACTAATAAAAGGTATACATTTAAAAGTAATTAATACATAATATTTTTTTAATAAAAAATAATATATAAAAACGTATAATTCTTTCATTGATCGTTGATAGTGACCTCACATTCTCCGTCATTTACTATCTAGCATGGTGTTTACATTAGGTTAGAAAAAAGGACTAGTCCTGACGTCACTGACAGAATTACGTATAGGTATATATTATTAAATGATACAATTAATACACAAATAGGTATTTTTCTCCCATTTCATTGTTTTATTATATTATTCAGGTACTTACTTTTAATAATTTCATTTACTTTTGTAACTATGTTACAATATACCAAAATACAATAAATTCTTGTAATTATTAAAGATAATATTTTTTACTATCAACTTTAAATATCCATTATTGACCGTTTAACTGTTTAACGTTAAAAGTTACATTTTTCACTCGCATACAAGGAAGACAAATGGCACTTTTTCTTCCTCCTCCGTTAGGAAAGAAAAGTCTTCCTCTACCTCAATAAACATTTTTCGTTTTTCTTATAAAATTTATTTTTCCTCCCTCTAGTGTCCAGGCATTAGACATTATGAGTAATTTGTTCTTCAATTAATTATTATAATTATGTATGTTTACTTGCTTTAGATGTTATAGTTTGCCAGGTTTTTCAAATATTGTTGTGAAGTACAAGGATAAATCGGAATAAAACTAAATTTTATCGTAGAAATTTTTATGTTGGAAAGGAAGAAAATTAAATACATTCCTCAGGAGAAAAGTTCATTTCAGTGTCGTACCCATAAAAAAGGTTTGGAGGGAGCAAGCCCTAATAAAATACATAGGGATTTAATATATATTTTTTTAAAGGGTCGAGACGAGACCAGTCGAGACGAGACGAGACGAGAGAAACGGGCTCTCGTCGAGACGAGAGTCACATTTTCTCTCGTCTAACGAGACGAGACGAGAGAGAGCATTCTCTCGTCTCGTCTCGTCGAGAGGCAACACTAATAATGAGTTTATTTATAGCAACCGTATCTAAGGTAAAATCAACAAATAATATACAAGTGAAAAATAAAATGTGAATTAGTTAATCCTGGCCTGGAACATCATTCATATTATACGATAGGAGGATAAGCATAGGTAAATTGTCAATTTGCCGAATGAATTCGCACCGCTACATAAATTTCTCGAATCACGAAACACTTCAGTACTGTCAGAGCGAGAATTATTTCTCATTACGACAGACAATTTGATTATTTCATTCCACTGGGGAGAAAATTCGATTCGGATCAATTATTAAATTACTGAGAGTGAAAAATCGTAGGAATTGAACTTGATGGCTCGTAATTGACCTTGAATATCTTGTCACACATCAGAACAATTTTTTCTGAAAAATTTTTCAATATTTCTTCCAATTGCGTAAACAATATTTCTTATAATTTTCTTGCGAAAATTTTCATTCCACACCCTGTTTTCATTTCATAATTCAGTAACTTTCATTGGCTGGTCAATTCTGCAATGTCATTCGATTATATTAATTTTCCAAATTCTTGTTTTTTGAAAGTTATTCTGTTTCAAATTTTAAAATTTTAAAGTTTTAACTGATAGATTAGTTAATTACTATATTAACTAAAAAATTATTATCGTCATTGTGTAACTAAAAATACACATTAGTTATGTTCGTTAATAATATTTAATATTCTCTACTGTATAGATCTAAATATATAGTAAGTAAGAATTCGCCGTGTTAACGGAACACGTATCGTAGTTATTAAGTGAAACTAGGACATTCATTTGAAACTAATCAAACAAACCTCCTAGCGGAGCTGGTTATGCGAGTTCATGAAAGCATCGAAATATCTACATCTACCTTAGATGGTACTTGTTAGAAATGTTAATTTGTTTATCACAAGCGATGGAAATTAATTAGACAAACTGTTTCGCCCTTATTGGGGCTCATCAGTATCATACATCCATCGAAAGTGATAACCAAACCAACATTTCAAACGGTCTTATATTCAGAGAGAAATATTTCAAAATTGATTGTTATTATTCATTGCAGAATGTTGCTTTATGTTTCTAATAGATGTCCATTCGTCATGAACGCTTACTAAGCAATAATGTTTTTGTTATACTAATTTGCTATCCCGTAGTTATTTGCTTCGAGTGCACAACTATTTCGTTAGTGATGTGAGTGATCACATAGTACAGGAAATGAAGCTCAAGAAATGACAAAACCTCACAATTTTTTCGTCCAGCATCGGTTTGAATAAAAGTTTGGAATCAGGCGCATTTCACTCTCTAGTTTATTTTCTACAGCGTGCCGTTGTACGCTTTTGGTTTTTTAAAGGTGAAAACCACCCCTAATTGTAATCAATAGACAACGAACGGTCGAACGTAAAGGTAGTGTCCCGTTCGCTCCATAGTTAATCGAAATTAAGTGTGTTTATATAGTGTCAATAAATCTGCTAATTTCACTATAAAATCAGTGTTTGTCGATCGTCCCAAGGGTATATTTCAAAAATCTAAACGAGAGGCATTTTGTCTTCAAAATTGTAAAATGTCTCATTGTGCGCGTTGTAACGAGGTAACATCTAAGAGGTCGCCGAGTATTGTTTGCAGTTTTTGTCGAAATTATTATCACGCTAATGGCACCTGCTCCGGTGTCACAAAAAATCAGTTATCTGCAATCAAGAATATGCCTGGTGCTGATTGGGAATGTGAAACATGCCGCCAAGATAATGCACAAGTATCCAGTGGCGGAGATTGCAAAAGACTGTCAACTTCGGCCGGCCGAACATCCCTGGGTAATCAGTCTCAACTACATCTCTCTCAACGAATTGATAAACCCATCGTCTCAGATGTTGAATCGGACACTGAGTGGTGTAGTGAGAATGTTTCTCAACCGATTCAATCACTCACCTCAGAGATAAAAAATCTGCGAGAATCTGTGAATTTTTGTTCAGGAAAGATAAGCGATTTCGAGATTAAATTAGATAAATTCAATGAGCTAGCCATTAAAATGGGTAAACTGGAGAGGGAGAATGATTTGTTAAAAAAGCAGGTCATGGATCTCAACTCTAAAATCAATAACCTTGAACAATTCACCAGATCGAACAACATCGAAATCCAGAATGTACCTGAAAAGCCAAACGAGAATATCATAGAGATTATTTCATCAATTGGGAGGACTATTGACCTGCCAGTCGACTCCTCATGCTTTGACTTTTGCAGCCGAGTTCCAACAAATATTCAGTCAAGACCCAAAAATATTGCAGCAAAATTCATCTCAAAAATCAAGAGAGACGATTTTCTTGCAGCCTACAAAGCTAAACGAATGTCGAATTCGGGATCTGCTAAATCAGGAATCAAGGTTGAAAAGGTATCTGAGAAGCTATACATCAATGAGCACTTGTCAACTTACAACAAAATCCTATTCAAGGAAGTACGAGAGATCGCAAGGAAAAAAGAGTATAAGTATGTCTGGACTCAATCTGGTAATATTCTTGTGCGCAAGAACGACGCTTCCAAAATTTTACACATTCGATCAAGCGAGGAGTTGAGAAAGCTATAAGTCAATACAGTTTTTACATAAAAAAAAAAATAAAATCTCTGATGGCTGTCTCAGTATATTACCAAAATGTCACTGGAGTCAGAACTAAATTGGATGAATTTAAAATGAACGCCACTGTCAATAATCACGATATAATTTGTATTACAGAATCTTGGTTAAACAATGGAATAATTGACTCGGAATTGATCGATTTAAACAACTACGCTATCTTCAGACGAGATCGAGCGTCATCTGGTGTTGTAAAAACCGACGGAGGCGGTGTCTTTATTGCGGTTAAGAACAAGTTTAAACCTACTACAGTCACTGAACTTCAAAGTGATGCAGAGGATATTTGGATAGTTCTGAAACTAGGTATTTTCAGGCTTTTTATTTGTTGTGTATATCTCCCACCTGGTGAGCAATTTGCTAGCGCCAGTTTTATTTCTAAACTTTACTCAAACAAAGCAAACTTTGAGGACCATCTCGTCATGATCCTTGGCGATTTTAATTGTCCATCGATTTCATGGGTTTTTAATGATGGTTTGAACTGTTTGAATGCCTTTAATGTAGAAAATAAATTTGAACATATTATTGACGCTTGTGCGTATTTAGAACTAATGCAATATAATCATATAAAAAATTGTAATAATAGAAATCTGGATCTTGTATTTAGCAATTTTGAGTAATGTTGATTTGTTCCATCTCACTCAAAATTCAATCAAGCAAAAACTCAAAAAAGATGTTCTTGTGCGAATAAAATTTTTTCACCATTTCACTTTTATTGTTTCACTATATTTTAGTATAGGTACTTCCGTTTTTATTGTATCAAGATATTTTTATTTGTTCTTTTAATTTAGTTACTTTTCTTCTTTTTTTTTTATAAAAGTCAATTGTTCACTTTGACACACTTTGTATTTTCAATTCGTGGGTACTGTGTTGGGTGGTTATCACCTGTTTGTATTCCTAATTGCCTAAATAAATAAATAAATAAATAAGTTATAAAATAACGTTGCAAACTGAGGCCTCGGTAGACCAGCGGTAAGGTCAACCGCCTTATACCGTTTGTAAACCTTGGATTGTGGGTTCGAGTCCCACCTCGCTCTTGGGTGTGTGTCCGGAATTTAGTGGTTATATAATATGATTTAAAAAAATGTTGGGTAATGTACATAGTTTACAAGCCCATTGGCCGTTCGGAACCGGCGTTAAACTGTAGGTCCCTCGAGTTAAAAAAAAAAACCTTGTAAACGTAAAGTTGGGTGAAATTTGGTTTGGATTAGTTGAATAATAATTGTTTCATGCTTTGGAATACAATTTCTAATGTTTCAATCCTTGAAAATCTACCCTTGTTAGAGCCTGATATAAAAAAAAATATCCTAAAAAAAGGATTTCGTCTTTCATCGATTTGCATAAAAATTTGGGATTAGGCTCATCACACCCTGTACTTCATATTTCATATCATGCTCATGGGCGTTGATTATTTTTAGAAGTGAAAACTACCCCTTATAGTAAAAAAGTTACAAAATAACATTGCGAAACCTTAATATGGGTAAAATTTTGTTTGAATTCGTAAAGTAATGATTGTCTTATGCTTTAGGATCATTAATCATATTTTAGGATTAATAATTTTTTTTATGTCAAGCTCATAGTTTTCACCATTAAAAAACAAAGAGCGTACAACAGCACGATGTAGAAAATAAAATAGAGGGTGAAATAAGCCTAATTACAAATTTTTATTCAAAGAATTGCAAGGTTTTGTAAATTTATGAACTTCATTTCCTGTCGCTCCGAACCGTGCTATTCGAATGTTTCGAAAAAAATTTTATTGGTTTTTTAAACATAGCTCCTTCATTTTCAATGATAGAAAGTTTTTTCAGAAACGATATTTTCGACGAAAAACTGTTACTTTCAACCGCGAATAACTCAAAAAATATTAGTTTTACGAAGAAACTGTAGAAAACATTTTTTTCTGAAAATTACTTTTTCCACCGATTCCAGCAGTTAAAATGAAGTAAAAAATGTCCACTCCCTAGATGGGGTGGCAACCACCCCCAAGGTTTTAGCGTACACTGGCATGATGTAGAAAATAATCCTTTGACTATTCCCTACCCTCTGTGAAAATTTCAAGCTGAACGAAAAAATGTCGAGCCAAAATGCTTCATTTCCTATATAAACAGTATAAAATTGACAGAAGTAATACAATTTTCAGTTGATTTATTTGGTCGTTTTGTTTTTCAAGAGTAATAAAAATTAAATTCTGGACCAGTTATTTATCTCACTTTGAATAGGGAAGTTAACCTTTATTTAATCTGAAATATTTATTGGCTGAATTTTCAATGTCTCAAATTTATTGAAACTGCTTGCTACTCAAGTGGTCAATCCAAGAGAAATTTACCTTCTCTCATCCGTTTCGTTATCCGGCAGATACATAAAAACACCTGGACCTCGTTTATCGTAGCCCCTAATTCCCACCTTTCTTACCGTTGGAAGTCTGCGACTCTTGCAGAATTTGTAATTCGACGGGCGCATCCGGATCGTCCACTCCCTTCAGACGCTTCAGTATGCCGTCTACAATTTCCGAACGGTTCATAGCGAACACTCCCATATGGTCCCCAGGGTTATAAGACATGTTAATATTCTCGAAATGGACAAGTAAAGTAGCCTTTGCCGAATTTTCGCCATGAAGGTTAACTCTCTGAAGCATCTTACTGCTTTGAATCTGAAAAATAGTAACAGTTAGTTGGAAACAAAAAATATGATATTATTAATTCAAATGAAACACTTGGCTTAATGTTTCACAAATATATATTGAAAATTAATAAAAATTAACAAAAAGATGTCAACATGTTTCGAGTAGTGCACCCATTCTCATTAATTGTTTGACGATATTGTTTTATACTCTAGATGTTTTTATTTTTATGTTTATTTTATTATCTATACTAAGATACTGAGGAAGGGAGTACTACTCTTGAAACGTCTATTTAACGAATTAATCTAGTAATTTAAAGTATTTTTACGAACCTTATATATTTATATATACAGGGTTATTCACGTTATTCGACACGAAGTGTTATGGCTGAAGTATTTGATTTTATAAAAGTTTTTTTCTTCATGATGGATAGGGACCTATTAGAACTACATTTTAAAAATATTTTCATGTTGTACAGGGTGTGCCAAATACACGAACAGTATCAAAGTTGGTATTTTTTAATGGAATACCGTGTATATTATTTCATTTTTGGATTTTACAGTGAAAACAAATACCAGTTTCATAAGTTTTAATTCACCTAAACCTTATGGTTTTAAAAATATCTCGTGTTTTATGAAAATGTAGTAATCAGTTTCAACGCTTAAAATCACAACTGGTGCTTTCTTGTTTTTAACCAAATTGATGATTAGGCCTACTAACTGGATAAAACTTTATGTCACACTTGTGAAATATTGAATAACTTAGACTTGGTGTGTAGAAATAAAGGTAAAATAATTTCATTCTTTAAACGGCACTAACTTGTTTAAATTAAATGGGACACCCCGTATTTTATATCACCAACAGATGTAAAATTTAATTGTCTATCGGATACCTTGATAAATTCCAAACGATATCTCTTCACGTTTTCAAATAAAATGCACATTTTCATCTTGAAAACTGATTTTAAGAAATTTATTATTCATCAAGTCGCCTATGGCGGTTTGAGAAATCAGAATTGATTGAAATAAACATCAAGATCATAATAATATATGCATTTATTTTTCAACATCTTAAATGTTATGTACTAGTTCAAATTATGAAGCAAACAAAAATTATGGATATGACACAAGCTATATTTTATATCAAGCGTTCAAAATGGCGACCACCCGACTCTAAACACAAAAGTATCCTTTTTATAAAACCTTCAGCAACATCTAGTAACTTACGCGGGATAACATTTAGAAAAGCTTCTCTGATAGTTTGCAAAATAAAAATGCTCATTTTATGTAAAAACGTGAGAAGTTATCGATAGGAATGTATGCAGGTATTCGATAGACAATTAAATTTCACATATGTTGGTGACATAAAATACGGGGCGATCCATTCAAGTTAAACAAGTAAGTGCCGTTTGAAGATTGCAATTATTTTACCTTTATTTTTACACACCAAGTCTAAGTTAGTCAATATTTTACAAGTGCGACATAAAGTTTGATCCAGTTAGTAGGCCTAATCATTAATTTGGTTAAAAACAAGAAAACACCAATTGAGAGTTCAAGCGTTAAAACTGATACTACATTTTCACAAAATACGAGATATTTCAAAAACCATGAGGTTTAGGTGAGTTGAATCTAAATGAAACTGGCATTTGTTTCCACTGTCAAATCCATAATGAAATAATATACAGGGTATTCCATTAAAAAATTCCAACTTCGATATGTTTTGACACACCCTGTACAACATGAAAATATTTTTAAAATGTATTTCTAATAGGTCCCTATCCATCCTGAAGAAAAAACTTTTATTAAATCATATACTTTAGCCATAACTCTTCGTGTCGAATAACGTGAATATAATAATAAAAATGTATGTATATATATTTTTAAGCACTCCAACACCTCACTGTCTCCTTTCGATAAAGTGCAATAGTCTACGACTTTCAAGAAAAATGCGACAACTGATTTAATTTCATAACTACAGAGAGGAGATGTTTGTTATGAATAATCAAATTAGTAAATATTCTACAGAGTAAACTGAATAGCAGGCGAACCTTCCTACTTTCGGTTACACATTTCTGACAGTGTGCTTACGATACTGCAATTAGTCAGTTGTGCAGATGACAATTCGTGAGTTGGAAATAAAACAGTTTTCTTGGTAGTTGGTTTGAGGATTATATACTGTTTGTTTGGCTATTGAATAATGTAATATATTGAATACTCATTATTCTTGAGAACCTGTCGAAAATAGCGAGGAAAATGTACTATATCAACATCAATAGAAATAACTGCAAACAATTGAAATTCTGTATTGGTATTTTCTGCTTAAATATTCTATAAGATAATTATTTTTCAATGTCAGATCATTCAAAAATTGATAAGTCAATTTTCTCCACGTCATAGTTTTTGATAAGAAATATGTATAACTTTATGCACGTGTTAATTATTGCTGAACTGGAAGCTGATTGTTCAAATTTTATGTTTCCTTCCACTGGAAGGCTGTTGAACATTAAACAACGAAAGGAATATTTTGGATCTATATTCGACAGAAGAATTAGAAGAAAGTATATAAATTTAAGTGGACGTCGGCCTGTATTTACAGTTAGCGACCCTCCGCACTTTTCACGCAATATAGTGAAAGATGATAAAAGATACACATAAAACTCATTATTAAATGTTGTTTACTATATCGATGCTGGCGTTACTTGACTACTATATAGACTGTCATCCTACCATTTTTATATAGATACATGCTGAATAATTGCAAAACTATATCATTGTTTACAAGAATAATACATGTTTGGTATATAATACGAAGTATTGAGTTTTTTTTGTTATGTGGTATCACGGCCATCAAAAGCGGAATATACTATTCTTTCGAATTTTATTGCTATCATTTTTTGGAAAGTGTTATATTTAATACAAGAAGAGCTTGAATTAAATTTCGAATGAATTTCTATTAATCTAATATCATACCACGTATCGCCAGATTAATATCTTTCGACATAGTCAATTTATATCCAAGTATTCCGCCAACTGATCCTATTGCTCTCGTAGAACATCAACTAGATTTACATCATGTTAATCCTTCTATAAAATCAGACATTATGACTTTATTAAGTGCCTGTATGAATCAAAATTATTTCAGTTTTGAAGATAAAATGTATCGTAGCCAAAATGGTTTGATTATGGGCAGCCCGCTTAGCCCACTGTTGAAATTTTCCTATACAATCTCCAAAAAGTTATACACGATATCACTACGAGCTAAACTTTCGTTTATTGGTTCATATATGTAAATGATATTTTAGTGTGTTTTATATGCTCGGATAGAGTATAATAGAATATATGATAGAAAATTTCATCAATTCACTACACCCAAATATTCAATTTACAACCAAAATAGAGAAGGACAGTTCACTCAATTTCATAGATTTAACAATTCGTAATCATAACAACTATAGTATATTACACACCGAGGTGGGAAGTGATTCATTCCTGTCGTGAGATTAGTTAGTTAACCGAGACGCAAAGCGTCGAGGTTAACTATAATCTCGAGACAGGAATGAAACTTCCTACCGAGGTTTGTATACTATTTTATTTACAACCATCATATTTCGATCAAAATTAATAAATCTCTGTTTCGTTATGAACATACCTAAAATATTACAAATACAAATATTCAGCGCGGTTTTTTCAGAATAATCAAGTAGATATATTGTTACCGTGACTACGGGGTATACAATTGTCACCAATATAAATAATTATCAGATGAAGCCAATAAATGTCGAATAAAGTCGGATATTAAATTCGCGAATAATAAATTTAAAAACATGTCTTCCGACGAAGAATTTATGGATTGTACCCCACCAGAAGTACGACAAGCTGCTCATGCAGCAGTCCAGGGCTTGGTGCCAGATAAAAGTAAGCATCGGTATCTAAAAGCCATTGCATTATATAGGAAGTGGTGCGAAGAAAAAAAGGTTGAAAATATCGGTTCCGAAAGTGTACTCCTATCATATTTTGGAGAACATAATAGACAAAAGAAGCCGTCTACTTTGTGGGCAATGTACAGTATGATACGAACGATGCTAGAAATTGAAGAAAAAACTGATATTTCCAAACATGGGAAACTGCTAGCCTTCCTAAAACGACAAAATGTGGGCTTTAGGCCCAAGAAATCGAACGTATTTTCGAGGAAGAATATAGAGGATTTTTTAAATGAAACTCCAAATAATCTTCTACCGATAAAGGTAAGTTATTTGTGATTCTTTATATAAGTATTTAAAAAAAAACGTGTTTGAGCTAATACAAGTATACTGGTTTTATTGTATTATTTTTTCTTATTGTTTCAGGTAGCATTAATAATAGGCGTAGGTATCTGGAGCTTGTCGGACGGACGAATTAGTGAAAATGAAAATGTTGGATGTAGCTTTTTTTGAAGAAAAAATTTCGGTTGAGATTGCAGATTCTAAAACACATACAAATAGATCGTTTTTGATTACTGATTCAGTATGGGTGAAGATCATTCGAGACTACATAAATTTGAGAAAAAACATAGAAATCGATAGATTTTTTGTTCAGCTCAGAGGAGGAATAGCAAGAAATCAACCAATTGGACACAATACAATAGCTAATTTACCCCAAATAATTGCTACTTTTTTGAATTTAGAGAATTGGAAAGGCTTCACAGGACACGCAATCAGAAGAACCGCCGCTACGTTACTTGCCAACAGTGGTGCAAGTGTACTCCAATTAAAAAGGTTGGGAGGATGGAAATCTAGTACTGTGGCAGAAGGTTATGTGGATGGCTCAATAGAGAATAAAACGAAAACTGCCACTATGCTGTCCCAATTTGCCATGTCTTCTGTAGCTATTGCAAGTAGTTCACAAACCTCAGTCATTCAACATGAAATTAATTTGTTGCCCAAGGAGACAACTGGGTCCAGCGCTGGTACAGGCCTAAATATTTCAATAAATGCTTACAATAATTCAAATTTAACGATTAATATCAATAAGTAGTTTGTTGTATTTTAGTTAATTGTTGTTTTTTATTGTTTGCTATTGAATCGGTATTATAAAATTTGTCGAAAAAATGTGTTATTTTAAAAAAAAAATAATATTCTTCTAGAATAGATGAAATTAGGGCGGGAAGTGAGGGCGGGAAATGAGGGCGGGAAGTGAGGGCGGGAAGTAGAGGTGTGTAATGTGACACTTCCCAACCTTCAATGATGTTAGTAATGACAGCATTACATATATGGTTGTAAATAAACATGATTTTTCAATATATCATAAACCTTCATATACCGATATCACAATACACAATACGTCTAATCATCCATTTCAAAACAAATTAGCAGCTTATAATAGTATGATACATCGCGTCTTCAATATACCACTTTCTTCGGAAAATTTCAACAAAGAACTTAATATAATCAAGCAGATAGCAGTCAATAATGGGTATGGTCCAAATATAATAGACAAAATAATAAGGAAGAAAAATCATAAAATGGCAATTTCACAAGTATTCCCATTGATCAAACAAGAAGGATTTATATATAATAGTTTAACTCATTTCAGCAAAGCTTCCAACAAATTACAATCCTTTTTCTGTAATCTAGATTTCAATTTAGCATTCAGAACCAGAAATAGTCAAGGAAAATACATAAAAAACAACAAGTCAAAAATAGATAAGCTTAGTAAATCGGGAGTTTATAAACTTAAATGCGGAAATTGCGATAAAATATATGTAGTTCGGATCAGAGCTGTGACGAGCACTGAAGAATAGAAGAATAATGCTTCGAGCACTAAGCACTAAGCACTTGAAAAAAAAGGCTCCCGGTCTCGAGCACTAAGCACTTATTTTAACAAAAGGCTTGCGATTACTAAGCACTTTGTGAAAATAATTTGACATTTCCAGCACTAAGCCCTAATTACTTTTTTAGGAATTGTTGAAATTGAGGTTATTTTAATCGGTAAAGAAATTGTAAGCTGGCATATGAGTATGAGATTATTGACGAGTGAGAAGAGATGCACAGGGTGTTACAAATTCGATGCTCACTATGAGCTGGTACAGAACTATACAGGGTGTTTCATTGGTAAATGAACATACCTACGATAGCCTGAGCTAGAGCTATCCTAGGCGAGTCCAGAAAATCGATATATGATATTTGGATCGTATGATTCACTTCCTCAGGTCGACCGATTTATATTTAAATTTCCAGAAAATTCCAGGTCCATATTTGAAAATTATGATTCAAGATTCAAATTAAAATTTTAAGATTTGAGATTGAGATATTTGAAAGGAGCAGAAAATTTTCAATGGGGTTCAGTAGATTTCATTGTCCCGCACGTCATTTTGCTCGAAGAGAGGTTCAGGGAAAGATCTAATTGAATATTGGAATTCCACTAAATTCTCAGAAAAATCGTACATTGTACGGAGAGGGACTTACGTCCCTCAGGATTGAAATCTGTTGCCCTCTGTAGTTAACATCCTTATAACTCCTCTGATACATAAATAACTATAAGTATAGGCATTCTCACACGCCATTTTTGATCAATTTCATAAAGATCATAGATACATTCAAATTTAAATAATACAGAAACAAGATATGCTTCTGTAATCTGTGACCTACGAACATTGATATTAGCTAAATAACACAGATTTCATTGAAAATAGGATAAAAAAGGACCTGTGTAGAATCTTAGTATTAGTATTTAATCACCTAAGTGATGATTAATACATAAAATAGGAGAAACCCTTATGGAAAGCACAGAGTATTGAAAGATTCATTATTTCATATTAAAAATCTCTGGTCTATGCAACTGCGCACTAACTCTGAACACTAACGCGAGATGTTTATCACTGGAATAATTATCAACACTCGATCATAGCTCCGCCGCATACGCATATTCGTATTACGACAAGTTTGGCTCAAGGCTTAGTGCTCAGTAATCCGCAGAAGTGCTTGGGAGCACTTCAGTGCTCGGAAGCACTTTTGGGATTACTAAGCACAAAGCTTTTTGTTGAAGGACTTCAATTACTAAGCACTAAGCACTGCTTGTGAAAAGGGCTCGGAAGCACAGTGCTCGGGAGCACAAAAGGGCTCCGAGTGCTTTCACGAGCACAAAGCACAATGCTTTGGCACAGCTCTGGTTCGGATACATAGAAATTTCAAAAAAAGAATTACTGAACACAGGCGAAGTTACATAAATCATAACGAAGATTCAATATATGCTAGATATTAAAAGAGAAACATGACTTCAATTCGGATTACGAAATACTACATCTCAGAACAAAAGGTTAAAAATTGAATCTTATGGAAACTTTAGAAATTAATAGGCATCAAAATTCCCAGAACTTACTTAACAATCTATTGACTTTGCCAGCCTTTCATTAGATATTTTAGTTTTAGTTTGAAATTCGCACCTGAAGAAGCTGTAGTGTCAGCGAAACGCGTTGTGCAACTGTTATTGTTTTATTATATGGGAAAATCGTTGAACTCAGAGTTTAATTTCTCAAACATGTTAATCATATTTTCATTTAATATTATACTCTTGAGTTGAAATGTTAAGTTCATTAATTTTCATTAATTTTCCAAAACCAAGTTTTAAGTAGGTAGTGATAAAATCATTTTTTTACCCCTAAATTTGATTCATTTCGCCTAAATCAATTAGCTCTACAATTCTATAGGGTTGAGAATTCGTTTGAACCTTCAATGATTCAAATTCAATGAATTTTTCTCTTTTGAATTCTCATTGGTTACCTTCGAAATAATCAAACCCAAAAATCATCTTACCTGTTTACCATGGACTTTTATCAAAGCTTCCTTGGGTTGCTCAGCTTTGGCACTCATTAGCCTTACGGTGCTTTCACTAAGGTACTGAGTTTGCAGTGACTTGGTAGCTTCATTCAGTGTGTCATCATCATCCAAACAAAACGTTTCACAAGAAACCTATCAATCAGAAAAAATGAAAAGTTTATTAATAATGTCGGTGTTATGATGTCGGTTAGAAAAATTTCGATTAAGTAGACGACGTACATTGAAAAATGCAACTTAATCACCTTGAAAATATGAGGAGCCCATTTTCTGAACGCTTGTTCTTGACCACACATTTCGTCTCCAGTTGCCATTTTGTATATTCTTTCGCCACCAAGTTCTCCCAAAAGATTATCAACATATTTACCGAAAGCGCAAAAATTTGGGTATGCACTGGATCCTAAAGCAAACACTGCAAACCTATAACATTTCTTATGATAATCGTCTTGTATTATCTTTTTGATTAGAAACAAATATATGAAATCATTAAAAATATAAAATATGGAAGGAAAATAGTGACCATTTAACAAATTATCAAGCGTTGTTCCACCACAAAATTGTAGTAATAGGTGTTGTAACCCTAAGAGTGATAACGCAAAAGCCGTCAACCGCCGCAGTTGGCGGTCGAGCGCGGATTGCCCTTGCGGAGGCCGTCGCGGTTTGTTGATCGCTAGTCGTCATGAAAGTGTCCGCGGTAGTAGCTATAGCCATTTGGCAAATTTATATTCTATCTAAAAAACGAAACAAACTTCGTTACAAAGCAAAATATTGGGTTCACCCTCTGCTTCAACATACAAGTAGTAAAAGAAGCTTCGAAGATAAATTTTTCAATTATACCAGAATGTCAACGTCGTCTTTCGGTGAATTACTGAACAAAATTGAAAAGAAAATTACCGGAATGACTAATAAGGGCTCGTTCAGACACGCGGGAACCGCGCGATTGCAAATTGTGCTATGTATTCAGACAGAGCGGTTAGTACGCGATTGGAGCGAGCGGATAGGGTTAGTTTGGAAATAGAAGTTGACGAAGAAATACTATATTTACTGTGGTTGCTCATAGAAAAAAAGAAGGCAGTATTGGATGCATCCAGTATTAAGTGACCGACTCGTACATGGCCAATTCGTAACATTATATCCCAAATTAAGAATGTTCGAGGAAAAGTTTTTTGACTATTTGAGAATGTCAATAAAATCTTTTGATGAACTGATTGAATTGATCAAAGAAGATCTTTCAGGCCTTTTCTCCACTTCATCAATAAATAATTCAGTGTCGAAGCAATCCATAGCGATGTCGCGCGTGTTCTTGTTGTGGCGTACGAATCGTGCGGTTCCCACAACGCAACTGAACGCTGAGGAGAGGCTCCATAGTAATATAACCGCGCGGGCGCCGCACGATTCTATTAACTGGCGGTTGATTAGCGGGTACCGTGCGGCTTGACCAACCGCGCGGTTACATCTGAACGATTACAAAAGTACTCATATGAATAAGACCCGCGCGATTCCCACGCGATTATAAAATCGCGCTGTACCCGCCGTGTCTAAACGAGCCCTAAAAATATCAAATTTACCACAAATGTTAAATTAATAATGAAAGGAAACCGCGCGAAATTGCGGTCTCGTGCGTGGTCTGTCATTAAAGTCTGTACAAATCGACAACCGCCAGACCGCGCGGTTACCGCGTTCGCCGCGCCCGATGTCGACTACCGCCCAACCGCGCGGTTACGCTGCTGCCAGTGCGTTGTCTACCATATATTCCTGTACAAATCAACAACCGCCCGACCGCCAACTGCCGCGGTTGGCGGCTCGTGCGTTATCCTACTAATACCTACCTCACATTACTAAGTGGACCAAAATTATCTTCTAACAAAGGTTCATTGGTAGAACCTCTAAGGGAATCCAGTCTATCTAATTTTTTGATTGTTGTAAATTCACTTTGACTATTTGCTTTGATGAAAGATTTTGAAGCTGCCATACTGTAACCACCACCAAGGAGAAAATAGAAAGGTGTTAGTATAAAATAATGTAAGTTTTAGAATTAATTTCCGGAGGAATAGAATTTGCATGAAAAATAGTGCGGAAAATAAGATAGGACCATATCAAGTTTGACCCCTAAAATAATGCATAATATATAGTTGAAAAAGTTGAATAATTTTTGTATACTAATAGATAAAATTAGTATTAATCGTATTCAAATGATTGAAATTATGTCTGCAGATTGTTAAAGGTTATACATTCGTATAAAGCATATTGTCGAATATAGTATAGTAGAGTTTCCCAAATGCCGTGACGCGAGCTGGTATACCGGGCCACGAAAAAAAAAATAACGGGTCGCAAAGAAACTCCAAAAAATCTAGCTGCTTTTCGTTTTAGTTTTATTTATTTCCACGAAAATATGAATTTAACTTAATAAAGTTAAATCGACATTATTGAGTAAATTAATTGTTTGCAAAAATGCATTATACTTTCATACATTCTGCGAATATATCAAGCGATATTTGGAAGAAAATATTAAAAACAAAAAAACATCCCACAATGCCGCGACTTGTGAGATAACACAAATTTAAATAAATTTCAATTTAATTGTGAATAAACTAGTACTTATTCATCATTCTTTGTAACTTTTTGCTACCAATTACCTATCATTTACGAGTTGCCTATTTCTTGCAAGTTAGAACATGTAAACTCATTACTTATTATTATTGTAAATAAAACTTTCGTTTTCGATTTTCACCCTATTTTGATAAACATAACAATTGTTTCCCCAAACACAGTGGCTTCTTCAAATGTATACAACATACTAACACTTACAATGAAAATATCTATTGAATCTAGAAAAGGGAAGTACAAATTGGATGGAAAAACTTAAATCTATTCGCAGGTGAAAATTCATTGATATTGAGGTGAGTGAAGCAACACCTTTCACATTAATATTTTTTATTATATATATATATATATATATATATATATATATATATATATATATATATATATATATATATATATATATATATATATATGATATTTTTCTACAGAAATTAGTAAATTCTATTTTAAGTGTTTTGACGTGTCCTATACATTAATGTAATGTCCTTCAGGATGAATATATATTTATATATATATATATATATATATATATATATATATATATATATATATATATATATATATATATATATATATATATATTTCTAATGCTTGTTGCGTACGATCTTTGTTACTTTTACCATTAATGAAATGATACAGTTTTTATCTTCTTTCAATTTAACAATAATTCATGAAAATTTTTAGGTACTATTTCACGAAAAAAAATATTTAAATAACCAGGTCACGAAGAAAAAAGTTTAGGAAACGCTGTATTATAGAATTGATAATATTTGTTGATACACTCTGCAAATTATAAGATGGTGAATAGAATATCCATATAAAGTTGAACAGTTTAAACTTCATCTTACAATATTCTCTACAGCTATAAACATGTAACTGGTATATTATATAATAATCATTATGAATATTTTAAATAGACTAAACTGATAAGTAATTGAAAAGATCTACCACGCTCGTAATTATAAGGAGTCATTACGAGGCCATTGTGCGAAGACTTACCTTAGCTTTTCTGTTTCTGTATTGGAAATACCATTATCGCCCAGTTTTAGTGCATATAGATTTTTGGCGAATTCCTATAAAAAGGATAGATAATTTATTACTAGGTGAGTTGAATTACCTGATATAGTTAATATAGGTGGCTTAAACTTTGCTAATTTGTATGATTAAGTCCTACTCAGGGACAGATAATTTCATGCCCCCTATTTCACAGATATTGATTGGATAAGCACTTTCCATGAAATATGATTTAATGGGGTATACAAATTGAATTACCAATTTTCGAAACAGATATATCAGTTCATCACGTTATTAAATATATAATTGAATGAATATATGACGAACAAGAAATAAGAACACTTTTATTTAAACTTAATTTCTACTATACTCGCAATTAAATGACAATTGATTTAGTTACAAACTAATTCTTGAAATATATCACAATGCTTATATATTATCTGAAATATTCTTCTGATAGGTATTAATAACAGGGGGTTGTATTTATGATCACAAGAACGGTATAACAGGTATTGACTCATTTGGAATTGTTAACTATTAAGAGGCTTCAAATGCCAGGTTTAATAACGGAGAATTATCAAGTTCAGTTTGCTCATTGAGTAAAATTTCTGAAGATTTATGTTTTCATTGATACAAATAAATTTAATTTTCCTAATAAATTTAATTCTAATAAATTTAAGACTTATTTTCGGTATGTAAAATTTTAAAATTATGGTTGAAATCATGTGTTTTTTCTATTAAATAGTTGTAATAATGGGTTCGCACTTATTATCAACATAACTTCTTTCGTGTTCTTTGATTCTACTATGAAAAGATCTTTCCGTCTGACCTATATAAAACTTAGGGCATTAATTACACTCTAGTGTATAAACTCCTGATTTATTTTTTTTATCTAATTTCAGTTTATTGTTTTGAATGATTTCACTTAAGGAGTTGTTGGTTTTAAAAGCTAAATTATGATTATTAAACAAAAATATTTTGGATACATTATTTGTTAATCAACCAGTGTTTGATTTTATCTGTATTATTCGTAGGATAAAGTTGATAGCTTTCTTATGAGAATGCTTATTCAGAATGTTGAAGAAAACATCTGGTTTATATCCATTGTTATAGGCGATTTGTTTGATATAATCTAGTTCTTTGTTTAAATTTTTTTCAGATAAACGTTTTCTTATTTCTTAATATGAATTTCCATCAAGTAAAGGTTACTTCAATTCAAAACGAATAAGAACATAAGAATAAAATAATTTTGGTTGTGTAAATGTATGAATGTAAGAAGTGAATAATCGACTACGTTAATTAATTTCGAAATTACTGTCTATGTACCTAGTACAGTTGACGTAATATTTCTCTCGAAAGAAATTTGAAAGTCTTCACATGATGTAAATCTATATCTATGAAATCAAAATGTTTATTGAGATTCATACAAAATGCATATGAAGTATTCTAGAATGAAAACGTGAGTAGTCAGACACCTCTCTAACTAGTGAAAGCTGATTCATGGATTTTCAATACTCCTGAAAACTTGAGTGTCCCTTATTTCCAATAATTCGATATATCAATTACTTCCTTTGTATCTTCTATCTCATTCTTCATACTTAAAGTCCTATATTTCAAGACGAGTGAAGCCCAGATAACATAAGATATGACTTTGAATGTAATACGCTGGCAGTTGACAGTTCGCAATTTTCTTTTACTTCCGACGAATATAACACTGCCTCCTTGATTTACTTCCACTTGAAGTACTGCATCAAATATTGAGAAAATAAGCAAATATTATTGCATTTAAGGCAATACAATTCTTTCGCATATGTTTGATGAATTTCACTCTTCCCTAGGCAAAAACTTGTGTTTTGGATGATTTTGACATTGATAATTAATTTTCTACGGAAAAATCACGAAAATTATTGAATATAAGAAATATCAATAGACATTATTATTGATTATAAGTTGAATTGAAGATACCTTTGATTTATCAATAAGGAAAGTGTAGAAACGTACTTCAGATATTGTACAAAAATAATTGAATTTTTGAAAGAAATTTTCTTGATAACATGAAGATGCCTCAGGAAAATATATCAAGAAAATTGATATAGTGTTAGCTCAGCGGCAATTCTTTTTTTGCAGTATTGTAACCTCTAGATACGAATAATTAATGAACAACATCTTCCAAATTTAATTTTCATTTGCATATTGAATGAATTTGTCTGTAACTTTGTGATTATACTTATCAACTTTGAATGAGAAACGATATACTTCGTTTTTTATCACTAATTTTTTTCCTTTAAATACAATAAAATAGTACATTGGTACTACAGATCTACAGTCACAAGTATTTGAATGAATGAAAATTGTGTGAAAATATATTATATTCTCATTTATAGTTAATTGATATTCATTTCAAAAATATGAAAAATTATCCGTAGTTTTGTAACTGCCGTATTCACAAGAAATTTAGTAAAACTATCTTCAACAAACTCTTAAGTAAGGAATGTTTCCAAATCCATTTAATAAATTAGCAGTTTTGTTTTTGACCTAGCTCACCTCTCCATTTTCTGGAGGATCACCATTTCCGAAAGTCGATGTTACCACAATCAGAAGCGCTTCATGTTCTATGCTGGAAACGTCATAGTCGGCCATACAGTAAACTTGCGCATTGAATGCGTGTCCAAATATTTCAACAAGCTTTTGTGCGTATGCTTCCGATTTTCCAGTTTCGGTGGCATACAAAATTGTGGCCTTTATACGCTTCGAAAGAGCTTTTCCGAAAAGCTTAGAGGTGAACTTAACGGCTCTGTGGATGAGGATACAGATTTATTTATCATCAATATAAACTGTTTCATTCTACTTAGTTGATTACAAATATTAACTTACCTAGCAATTTGTTTGAAGTGGAATTTTCTTCTAGGTTTGTTCGAAATACCATGACCTTTTCCTTTTTTCCACACATGAACTTTCCAAGCTGGATCCTACAAAAGAACGAAGATAATGAAGCGCTTTTATTAGAACATTTTATTCTTAGACATAATCTTTGAAAGCGGCTATAATATAATAATTACTATTTCATTTGAATATAAGGAAATTTTGAAACGGTGATTTGGAATGAAGTGAAATCATTTGAATATTTTATGAACAAAATTTTTTTCATTCAATGTTATACATATCAAGCACTTCTATTCATATTTGCAGTAGAGAAGAAGAATTATTGATTCTTGATTTCATTTGAAATCAAGCAGTGGTAATCAATTAATCGAAGCGTAATAACGAATTCTAGTTAGAAGAAAAAACATTTTTTCATATTTCCAAATTCTGGAAATTACTGGAAATATAGTATTTCTATATTTATTTTATTCTATTTTCCCCCATTTCCTGGATTTTCGCATCTTCCTCAACTCAACACTCGATACACTCTCTGGCGTTTCTGTATCTTTAATTCATGTATTAAATTTTCTCACGAACTCCGCCGCCAAACAAAACGATATAATACCACATAATTCTGTCAACATTTCTTGCTTTTCTCCGAAAGTGTAGTAGATTTTCAGACAAGTTGCGTTTTTTGATATATGAAATTGCCAACTTCTACCTTCATATACTGAATGTAGTATGTTCGAAATGCTCACGGAGAACAAATTATAGAGTTCAAGGGAATAAATGAAATCTAGTTGAGAAGCCTGAATTGTTTTCTTAATCAATCAATAAATAATATATAACAATAATATTTGAAGATGAAATGAGTTGAGGAAAAATTTGTAAGGTATTTATCTATTTCCCTCGAAACAAATCATTCATGCATGTTCTACTAGCATCGGCTTGAATGCCTTGTAAATAAATAAACGCTAATACACGCTTACATACTAACATACAAAATGTATATAATATATATATATATATATATATATATATATATATATATATATATATTTTCACTCATAGGAAAATCAAAATTTTCATTTTCTGAGTCGGTATAGAATCTAGATGATTGGAAATTGATATGCTTGGTCGGCAGGTCCAATAACCTACTTGTATGGGTGTTTTTCATGGGAATGCTGTGCATATTGTTCGTACACCACCTAGAGAATGGTCCTACAATCCCGCCCTGAGTTATGCCTAAGTACCTAAAGTGGCGCCATCTTCATCAAAAGGAAAATTGGTAATTTCGGTCTCAATTCTCCCACATATAAAACAATTTTTGAGAGTTCATGAGACATTGTGGATTAGAGAAATAGTACGAAAGATTAGTAGTGTATAACTTGAACCATAGCTTCATGGGGGTTTATAAACATCGCGGATTTTATACAGATTTTTTTTTGATAGTTATAACTAAAGCATTTTGATTTTCGTGAGAAGAAAACGGATAAAAAGTTAAGGCAAATTTCGACAGAGAAATATTCACTTAAAAAACTATTAATCTAAACGCATCAGCGTCTGCCTTATGCATGTAGTAAGTAGTTCAATATTATCATCTAATATCTTTCATTTGATTCACTTCATTGAAGAAAAAGTCGTTTGAACAAATCGACAAAAATCATATAGTAATATTGTAAATTAATTATACATTGATGGAGAAACAGATTATCAACACCTGAGCTCACAAAGCAAGGGGGGGGGAACTGACTTCTAGAAAATAGTGCTAGATTAACATGAAATTCGATCTTTCAGTCTCAGTAATATGAAGAAACCATAGAAAAATTTCTCGGAATACACCAAACTGACATTTCACTTAAGAAATTTGTCTCTTTCTCTGTTTCGGTATTATTATTCAATTTAAGAGCATATGCAAAGATTCTCAATCTCAAATGCATGAGCCACTGAATTATGCCCGAAATGAAAGCTATTTTCGAGTAAAAGAGAAAATATCGGCAAAGCTTATTTCATCAAAAAGAATTCACTCATACGTCACATTTGCGAATGACTAAAACTGCTTTGATTCACTACGCATATCCTGAATGAAAAAAATAATATATATACATTTCTTTTTTGTCACATTTTTGATAATAAATTATATGGTAATTATTATTGACCTTCCACCTCTAGCGCGAGAAATATTTTTTTCCGAAAAAAACACAAAAACCACAAATCTATCCCGCGTGGCTCCTAGAAAATTCCATTCCTAATAGCTTGTACACCGTTTTTCTAATGATTTGGTGGTTTGACCCTTTTTGTGCGACAAGAGAGCCTTCCAAAGGGTCAATTTGGGTATCGCACGTTTTTTTCCCTAATATCTTATACGAGATCCACCAAAATAATGAGGCTGTATGATAGAGTTTTTGGTGTAGTTGAATTAGACGTAGTCTCTAAACAGACGAAGATTTGTGTACTGGACGACAGGTTACTTGAGTCGGTCGAGAAACTCTCAGAGACTTGGCCACTTAGGTTCCTCAAATGTTGCCTCAAAGGTGAAAGCACACTTATACCGTTATGCGTTACGCCCATAGAGCCATTTTGGTCAAAGAGAATGTCGAAAATTGTTAATTTTGGTCGAATTTCTAACATATATTAAAATTTTTTTTAGAGGTTGAGAGATATTGCAGGTAAGAGAAATGACAGGAGGGGCGAGTCACTTTGTTAGGAATGTCAAAAGACATGCAACTTCACCAAGGGGTGTACAACAATTTCTAAGGGTATGTATTCGCGATTGGATGCCGAGAACGGTGAAACACATCCCGATATTGGGATCTGACATGTCAGCTGGCGAACTCTGGCGGCCAGATGGATGAAGTTTTTATTTCTAACGTCAACTATGCAATTGCATATCAAGTTTTTGATTTCTTACAAATAAGGTCGCAAAAGGTGAATAATGGAAATTGTTGATTTTGCAGAACGTAGAATCAGCAAGTCTAGAGAGTGTTGTGGCGTGAAAAATTGTAATTCTAAAGCATATACAAATGCAAGTATTAGCTTTCATCGGTTTCCGAAGCCAAACAAATATTTTTTATTGAGAAAAAATCATTTTGGAGAAAAGGAAAACAGTGATACATTGAAGGTATGGAAAATCAATCTGAAGAAGAATCACACAACTCCGAGAATGACGATGTGTTCTTTGATTTTACAAAATAATTGATTGAAACTCATATTAGTTCCCACTATTCATGAAAATTCCAGATGCTGCAGCCAAAACATTTAAAATCGTTGGATCTGTGTTGCCTGAACATTTATTGGTATTACTAGAAGAAATTTTTACAGTGATACGATCTTAGAAGATGACAAATTCATGGAAGATTAAGTGAAATGATGGAGTAACAAATTTATGTATATTATGGTTATTAGATTGAAGTTAGTTATAATAAGAATACACACGGAATGAAAAAGTTTTTCTTTGCATATTCATTATCAATACATCTTGAGTTACATTATGATTGATTGTGTTTTATTATGAAAACCACATTTGATTATATGAAACATTATGATTTCTCATTGAATCCATGTATACTACTAAATAAATGTTTTTCGTGAAATTTTAAATATATTTTGTCCAAAGTTCTTTCAGAAATAATTAAATGTCGAGTAATAGAAAAAATTTCACAGTTGGATAAAGAATCTCGAATTAATAGTTTCATATCACTTGAACAAATTTAGTTGATTTAGATTAGATATTTTACAAATCAAATTAAATCAAATCAAAATAGATAAACAAAAAGCGGCAAAGTTGACGATAACAGGCCTCGAATGCTCTTCATGTTCCCCAAATTTTATTATGAATTTGGATCTTTCCAACCTATCACCTTCTCTGTTTTTTCGCCGGAGTAAATTTTCACCTACATATAGCTTCACACTTTCACTCGAAACTAACATTGTTATAGGAAAAACTCAAAAAACTGTCAAATCTCTCATATAACTCGTATTGAAAGTTGGTTTTGAGACGCCATGTTTTGATGTTATCACCTAAGCTCCGCCTCCATGTCAGATCCCAATAAACCGAGTCTTTTTGACATTTATAGCTAGAGCTCTTTGAGTTTTACTCATATAAAAAACGGACGAAAATAAATTTGGAACTCGAAAACTTATTTTTTTTTTCAATTATCTTTTGAACTAAATATTCTTTCGATACGAAATTACTAATCCATTCGCATAGCTGAAAGTTTCCGCATCAACGTCTGTTTTATTTATCTATTTCTTTCGTGCAATTTGATTAAGAATGCGGTGATTATCAAAGTTAGGTTTTTAGTGACATTTTCATTCTTCATTTTTGTAAGAATAAAAATGAATCGAATTTGACAAAAATCCAGGAATTATAGGAAACTCATCAGCTAACAAATTGAATGCTACTAAGTCATTTCTAAAACCTTTCAAATATATAATATAATGCCTTCCAGAATTAGTAACTTTTCATTCGTTATTTACCTCTCCACTACAAATTTTACGTCCAACCAGATACATAAATTCAAAGACCAACGAAGTCGGCCACAAATTTACATATATTTCAAAAATGAACGGATCCTTCTAGAAACTTTTTTCAGCGAGGAATGTTAGAACTGAATGTCCAATCGTAATTTGCGAACTTACTGTGTGATTTGAAAACTCGGACAATTCCCCACTGTGTGGGGGAGATGAAAATGGAATATATTTGTAGAATGTAATCAATGTAAATACTCGAAAACAGCTTCATGCTCAAACAATGTTCTTTCCAAAATAACCATGAATATATTTTTTTTGAGTACAAACGTACAAATTTAAATTTGCATTTCACTAATTGAAGAGTTTACAAACAGATTTGACATCTCTTTATTTTGGCAAATTAATCGAATATTTCAATGAAAGTGAATATGATATACACATCATGATATATAGGTATATAATTCTTAATAATATTTATTTGATAAATCAAATTGGGGATATAATAATTCTAATTTATATTCATATTTCTATTGAAAATCGAACAATTGTTGATACAGAATGGATCGAAATTTATTTGTTTCAAATACATGGTAGGTACCTATATTTAAATGATTGTTGTTGAAATCGGAAAATGAACGTGAAATAACTGATTCATGTGGATTGTTTTCTTTACTAAGAAAAAAAAATATTTTGAATGAACTTGGGAATTTTAAATTCGTTTTTGAGTTTCAACGATATTGATATACTTGTAATTACCCTGTCTCTTTAAATTTGCGTCACAGAAGATTGAATGAAGTAATGACCTGTGCAATTTTGAGGAATGAGTAGTTTTGAAAATTCTGGGATTGTTAGTACTACATTTCCAAAACTGTATACGTCAACAAGCTGAATCGAACATTCTGGTCCTTTTCAATTCACAAAAATAATTTGTTCTGTGGAGTAAATATGAGATAGCATCATCTTAAGGTAGATATTGTCATAGAATACCAAATTTTCATGTTTTATCACAACAAATATTTTCTCAATGTATTTATTGGAATTTTGAATTTTAACAAGCATATTTCTTTTTGTCGTTTAATTGGCCTTTAATAGTTTCATTAATTGGCATTTTGTTTAGGTTTTTTCGTCTACACGTTAACTTATTTCCTACAATTGTGTTTTTTTGTTTAAATTACCTTGAACATTTATAATACTCTTTGCTTTATAATAAGTTTCTCATTTTAAAGAAATGCCATAAACTTAATGCACTAAATATTTATATCAACAAAAAACAGATACATGATGTTTACAATAATGCATTAACTCAAATTATGTTATATCTGTTCTGTACTAATTGTAAATGATTCAATGCCGAATAAACTTGTGAACCCCTATATCGAAATGCACAATAGTGAAGTATTGCAAGAGATGTTGGATAGATAACGCAAATGATAGCAATCATTTAACAGGAATAGCGCAAAGATGTCTTTAAAATGATGATTTTTAAAAATTTTCATTTTTCCTTGTTTCGACAAAGGACCCCGCACGGGAACCCATATAAAATGGTTCTCGTTGGAATTTCTCAATTTTTTATATGTTTTTATATCCTTTGTTATCACCAACATGTGAAAGTTTTAAACAGTTTCTATGTCTAGTTTCGATTTTATGAATTTTTGAAATGTTGCGATTAAGCCAATTGCGATAATTGTTTACAAGAATCTTTCCATGTGCAATTAATTTATTATAATATTTTTGAGAAAAATTATGTGAACAGTTTCCAGAGAATATATATATTTTATCATTTTTCTAACAATTTCAGATCAGTACCTACAGGGTGGCTCTGAAGTAGTCAAAGAGTTGGTCAAAAATTGAATTTCATAACATTTTTTGAAATATTTTCTTAAAACTTTTATTGGTATTATATTAAACTCTTTTGAGAAAACATAAGGAATTATCTAAGTACTGAAGGTATCTAGTTCATATTATAATATACATATAACGCAGTTATGATGGTAATTTATTCAAACTATATTTAGATAAAATTGAATATTAGAACGTATATTAACAATATCAGAAAACTGTTAACTATGGTGGCCTATTACCTGCATCTAAGATATTTTCTAAAAGAAACCTACTGGGATATTTAATATTATTTTGTTGACGTGCATAGCCCAAATACCACAAGACACAACAAATATGGGAACATCTCCCCACTGTTCTCGATCCACTTTTACAAGTGCAGTAGTACCCTAAGATTATATTGTCATTATCTATTTCTTCATAGTTATTCTCTAAATTATTGGTATTATATTTAATCCATAACTGATATTTCACTGCATTTCTGAACCTGGAGGATAAACGTCATCTCAGTAGCCCTGGTTCTATGATCATTTGATTAATATCGAAGACATTTGCTCCTTCTTCCTCAAAGCTATCCTGAATATAAGAGGAAGCTAATCCAATTTGGTAAACTCCAAATGAAAGTTCACTTAGGTATTCCCAATCCAAATTAGGAAAATCCGGAAAATGATTTGAATTCAAACGTGTCCAATTTGCACGAATATGGGCCAAGTTATTCTCTGAAACACCTAGTCGTAGACGATTTACCCTGATGGATTTCTCTCGTATTCTCCTGGCCAAAGCAATGTCTGCATTCCGCATGTTTATAGTTGACCTGAATTTGTTGATTAGAGCCGCAGCAATACGGTAAAAATCTCCTAAATGAGTTACTTGGGACATTGGGCTCCTTCTAGTAACATGAAAATAGTTTTTAGATGTCCATTTCGACTTTCAATAACCCATCTTGTTTTCGTGACAAGAGGGGATTGGTTTGCATCTTCAGTTGACAGCTCGTTTTGTCCGGGTTGTAGAAAAGCTGGAAGTAGACATGACCTTCCCAACTCTTCTAGTACCGGTAGTGAATCGCGGTACCCTCTATCGCAATTCACAATATCACCCGCTTGAAGCCATTGTTGCAATCCATTGGTGTCTCTTTCAAATTCTGCGTGCAATAGTGAGGCATCATTGTTTTTGCCATCTGCAAAATATGGCCCGTGAATATAATATATAGCCATTTGGAGCTGTAACCAGAACCGGCTTCACCAGATGAGTGTGTTTGTGGGTTGGCTATGATTGCCTCAAGCTTCTAAATTTTCCGCTTCTTTGTATGTTGCTGTAACTACCATCAACATAACATATTGCTCGAGGCATACCTGGTTCTGGATTGTATAATTCATTAGCAAATTCTGTGATGTGATTATTAATATATTCCTCTCTAGTAATAGCATGAAGATCGAGGTTTTGCAGGACAAAGCCAGTCATAATCGATCTTCTTGTAGTAGCAACTGCATTGCTTACAGTTTGTATGCTTGAATAATTAAAAATTACTTTTAAAAATTCATCCGATATACCCTGGCGCATTTTACACAAAAAAGTTAAAAGATACTTCTTTGAAACTGCTCTTACATAATGATCGTTATCTTCAACACCCCCGCATGAGGTAAACAGTTCTTCAAACTGAACGTTAGTAAGGGAAGAAACACAGAGAAAATCATCGTCAGTGAAATCATTAACACCTTCAAATACCTTATTTTGATTATTAATTGTCTGTCGTAAGTTCTGTAAGGTTCGTTGTAATTGGGTGCCCTTTGGCTTATACGATCGATGTACAAATTGCAAACCGGGTGGTAGTTCTGGCAGTAGAAGGCCGTTTTCGTCCAAATGTCGTGAGCAAACACGCACTTTTTCCGGAACATAAATATTGCTTTTTATAAAAATGTCAGTACTAAAGTTTGTTGAAACTCGCCCTAAATGATTGTGTCCATTGCAAATTACACAAGACGCATTCGCTGATTGCTTTAAAACATTCAGTTTCAAACATTCCGGATCCTGTTGTACCATTTCAATTTCTTTTATTAAGAGATCTTGAAACAATTCAAACAAACTCGAGAATTGTTGTTAAAACTCCAAGGCAGGGTGGTTTTAAGTTTTCTCTTCTTAAAATAGCTATTTGCCTCGTGTGTTTATTGATTTCATTATTTACCAATCCTGTTGTAAATCTTACTTCACATAAAACATTACACACATAACAATTGACACGGTTATTATCATTATTAAAAGTAGCGTCTTTAATATTTAGATTTTCTCAAAAGTGTTTAATATAATACCAATAAAAGTTTGAGAAATAGGTACTGTTATATAAATTAATTTTTGACGAACTTTATAACTATTTTAGAGTCACCCTGTAGAGAAGAGAATCATTTCTGATCTCAATTATTAAAAAAAGAATGAAAAATATATATTTTTCGTGAAATATCTACAGTTGGTCCCAAAGTTATTGTAACAAAAATTATTTCACACTAACAAAGTTTTTAAAGCATTATCACATCAGGCTTAATCGCAACATTTCAAAAATCCATAAAATCGAAACTAGACATAGAAACTGTTTAAAACTTTCACATGTTGGTGACAACAAAGGATATAAAATCATATAAAAAAATGAAGAAATTCCGACGAGAACCATTTTATATGGGTTCCCGTGCGGGGTCCTTTTTACTGAATTATTTGAAATAATTTGTTCATTCTTGTGTTTGATACAGAAATTATATCGTGTTAAAGTAAACTATGTAAAATATAAAAAGAAAATTCCAGTGAAATTTAGACAAACCTGAAATAATTTGTTTCCATGATTTTCATCTAATAATTTTTTTTCATCGGCCAACAATTTTATTTTTTTTAATTTTCATTCTCCTCAGATCTTATCGAGGATAGAAAACACAAAGTGAACAACGACTCTTACAGTTTAAACCTAAAGCATCAACAAAATCAAACAGGACTTCATAGACATTCATGTTTTCAAGTGACAAAAATAATGTTGTAAGGTTGGTGTAATTTCAAAATTTTATTCAGATTTGAATACAGGACTTTTCTATGGTGGTGATAATTGCTGCATACTAACAAAAACTGATCAATTGTACTCAGTTCGCCACAAATGCATAAAGGAGATTCGTTAATACCTATTTTGTTCAAATAAGAAGGACATAAAGCGTGACCAGTCCTTATTCGAGTATTAATACTAATAAATTTTCTACGATTTTTCAAATTCCTGAACCAAGGTGTGGATGCCAGAAACGGTTGGTTAAGTTTATAATATTTCACTCTAGAATTATCTTGATATTCATATTTCCAAAGATTGTAGACATTTTTTTGGAAAATTAGGAGGAAGTCAGAATGATGACATCTCGTAAGTAATACGAGTACTTCATTCTTTGAAGCTTCTTTTGTAGCTAAATCAACTTTCTCGTTTGCCGAAATTCCTACATGAGCTTTTACCCACATGAATTGAACATGAATATGATTTTGAATAAGAAAATTTAAGGACGTTAGAATACTTTTATGTATAAATGAGAAGGAACTATCTAAAGAAAAATTCTTCAATGAACGGAGGGCGGATTGACTATCGGATAGAATGAGATTTTTTTTTTTGGAATAATAAGTCTTGCTGTTCTTGAATGTGATATAGTGCCATAGATAAAGCATATAGTTCGCCAAGAAAAATTGAATAATTTTTATGTAGAGTAAATTTAAGACATTTAAAAATAGGGGATCGTAGACTGCGGCTCCTACAGCATATGTTGATTTTGAGGCATCCGTATATAATTTATGGAACTCTGAAAATTTTATATTCAGTAACAAAGTACTGAATAACATCCATTCTAACAGTTCCTTTCGAAAATATACAGTAGTTAAGACAAAAAAGTTTAAATATGGTCTAATGTGTGTGATATCAATTTATGTCATAGTTTTCATATTCTTTAACAAAGGGAATACCTAAAGTTTAATTAATGTGTATGAGGACCCCATTTGACGGTATGAAAATATTTTTTATATTAACGGAAAACTCCAGGATGAGAATCATCAAAACTTATATAGCTCATGATATAGGCATGAGTTTTAGCGTTCCACAGTGAAACTTTACAGGGCTTATTCCACACAAAAAATTACTATGGAATTGATGAAAATTGTAACTTCATTTAGATAATTCATATGAAGTTTGTAAATTTATATTTATATATAAATTAATATGATTTATGGAAAATACGAAATATATATTCATTTGAAAATACTGTTAGTTGTACATTATTGCTCTATCTCAAATAATGTTTGTTCAATCACATATCAGATTAATAAAATAATATTGGAAAAATATTGAATAAAATATAATGATAAAAAAAAATTCGTAGGATGGTATCCGTTGCTATCACTCAAAAATTGTAACTTCTTTATATCATCTTCTAAAGTAGATACTTCAAAGGATATAAGTATTTATCAATTCAATAGAATAGCATAAAATTATTCGAATTTCCACTGATGTTGCAATTTAATACCTTCAATGATATTATATTACTGGATTCGGCTTTTTTTAATTTCAGCATCCCATAAGATTGTTTAAAAACTAATTTTCCGATGCCCCATTCTTTTTCTATTATTGAATATTATATTCTCGTTTGATTGTGTATGTCCAATTGAATTGTGTTGCAGAGTTAAATACTATTGTCGGATTGTCCAATAGTGCCACAGATATGCTGACAAATTATCTTGAGAACAGAATGCAGGCTCTGAATTGTAAAGACCGGACCTCTGTTTTGTTGAATTTGAATAGAGGAGTTCCACAGGGATCAGTACTGGGTCCAAAGTTGTTTTCTTTGTATACTCTGAGATTTCCTTCGGCCTTTTTATCATGTTCTCATCACTTTTTTGCTGATGATACACAGCTTTACATCTCATTCAGACTGGAAGAAGCTCAGCAAGCAGTAGCTGCGGTAAACTATGATCTATCACAAATAGCCGAATTTTCTAAAAAACATTGTTTGAAGCTCAATAGCGGAAAGACGGTGGGGATTATTTTTGGAAGCAGAACAGGTAGGGAAGTTTTCAAAACCCAGCTTTTCACATTCAAATTAAGCTTGAAGATAATATCATAGAATTCAAACATGTAATAAAGAATCTAGGCTTGTATATAGATGAAGACTTAAGATTCACGACTCATATTAATAAATGTCTTCAGAGAGCTTTCATAAATTTTAAAGGTTATATATCAAAACAGGCATTTGTTTCACAGGACCTTTAAAAATACTCCTGTGTGATTCCTTAGTCTTGGCACACTTTCAATTATTGCGATAGTCTTTACAATTCTTGTTTAACAGTTGCAGATAGTGAAAGGATTCAGGAGAATGCAAAATTCTTGCCTTCGGCTGATACATGGGGTGAGGAAAGTATCAGAGAAATCAGTCACAAAATTGGGGAGACGGGCTGGCTCTGTATGCAACGGAGAAGGTACATTCATTCAGTTTGTTTATACCACAAAATTATAAGATTAAAGACTCCACCATATCTTTTATAATAAAAATAACTTTCAGAACGGATGTCCATAATCTGAATTTAAGACGAAAAAATATACTTGTTATCCCTAAGCACACGTCAAAGTTTTTCGAGCGATCATTTTCATTCAGTATAGCAAGCTCCATCAATAAATACGCGTCCTGTTTAAACTGGTCTACTGGGAGACTTAGAAGACATCTATTCGATACGCTGAGTGGAACCTAGTCTAGCCCCATGTGTAGAGCATCATTTTTTTTTCATTGTTTTTTTTTACATATAGTTTTTTCTTTTCAACGCCGCAATATTCACGTTGTTTTGTACTTTAGTCATTCTTCATTTTTGTATATTAGGTTTTTTATATTATTTCCGATTCAACTTGTTTGATAATAGTATAGTTTAGTTTAGTTTAGGTTTAGATAGTAAGTGAAACTTCCTAGGTTAGCTGAACAGACAGCCGGAGAATTGAAACATTGGATGTAGATTTTTCTGGCTGAACTGAAACTCGCCTAGAGTATTGGGTAACAACGTAATGTTAATTTTTCTATTTCTGCTTAATAAAGTCCTTTATTATTATTATTATTATTATTATTATTGAGTTAGCAATATAATATTAACAATGCATTTGATGAATTATTTTTATAATATTTTTGCTAAACTTCTGAATGTATCCTTGTAATGTTCTACCGATACTATTAACAGACTTTCTGAAAACTTCTATTAAATATTAAGCATCGTGCCCTGAATGTTTTAAAAATTAGATAATCCAATATGGAAGCTTAGAGCTTCAAAGTATAAATTTTACTCCATGAATTTCATAACTACAACTTACTCCTAAGAAAGAGACGAATTATTGACAAATTTAAATAATTTTTTCACTAATAACTTCATTTCACTGCTCGCTTAATACTTGATAGAATATTGTTCAAAATTATGAGTCAATTAAGGTATTACACGTAGCTTGATTCCACTAAAATTATAAAATATATGTTTCGAACTGTTATAATCCATGATCAAGAATTTTCCAAAAAACAACATGCCGAAATTCCACTGATATTGTTACTTTGAATTATTGATTCCTCATGATCATCAAATCTGGTATATCTACCAATATAAATTAAAACGTATTAATTGTGATGTATTTACTATGGGTCGAACTGGTAGGAATACAGATACCAAATTGGATAAATATAAAAAATCAATCATTCAAACATTGCTTAGAGAAAAAACATGAAAAAGATCAAAAAATCTTAAGATATAGCATTCATTGAACAAAAGAAAAGGATGCACGTTCAAAGAAACTCTAGAGATAACTTCTGCCAACTGCAGAAATTTATCAATCACTAATGACTAATAAACCTTAAGGTATCCCTACTCATTAAAGCAGTAATATATATATATATATATATATATATATATATATATATATATATATATATATATATATATAGGTATATATATATATATATATATTTATATAGGTATATATATATATATATATATATATAGGTATATACAGTGGCGTAGATAGCTTTTTGCGATGGGGGGGGATATGACTTAGTGCAAAATTTCATAAGTTTTTCTTCTAAAGCTCTATTTTTTTGATAGATATAATCTCTCATATAGGTAGTACAAAATAAGCAGAAAAGTTAAATTAAATTGCAAAAAATTCAAATGATTAGAATTGGAAAAAATTATTTAAAAATTGAATTATATTTAATTAGATATATACATCATTGAAACTATTCTTGGGAAATTTAGAGCAGAAACTCTAGTTTCTGGCGTTTTTTGACAATCCATTTATGACTTCGTCAGCTGTGATTCCAATGTCACGATTAATTGCCAGAGTAGCCAAACCTTTTAATAACAAAAAATTGGACAAACTTGAGTTTTTAATTAGCAATTAATTTCATATATTCAGAAGGGTCATTACAAGTCCATTTCTTTTATAGTGCTCATTTGAATGGTTTTTATTCGCTTCAAACGTCGATACCGGCAGCGTAGCCTATATTCTGAGCAACATAGTTAATTAACAATTTTTTGGTACTTGAACATGACAATTGTGAGCGTTATAACTGTTCACTATAGATCTTAGAATTTTTTTCATTCTTGGAGCTATTATTATAAAGCTTCAGAGTAAATCCCCGTTGAAAAAATAAAAAAATTTCAATTTTTTAGTTCTTTATTAACAATTTACGTAGTTTTGCAATATCAAAATGAAATTTTTTTTATAATTTTAATGATCGGTTTTTTATTATTGTTAGCTAGAAAGAAATGGTTTTTTTCAATGTTCATCTTCTATTGTTTAAAAAAATTGTTATAAACGGGTGCGTTGTTTATAAGAGAATCAAGAAAAAATGTTATGATCAATTGAAGTATTCCATTTTGCAACTAGTAAAAAACTAAAAAATTCAATTTTTAATTTTTTTAAAAGGAATCTATTCTGCAGTCTAGCTCCAAGAAAGGAAAACAATATCAGATGTATAGTTTAACAGTTATCACACTTGCAATGTTTTTTTGTTCAAGCAGCAAAAAAACTATTGCATAAATAATTGAAAAATCGCGATAAAAATGTTTTTTCGCTGGATTCTTGTTCATTTACACATCCAGTAAAGCCTGAAATTTTTCATTCCTTAATTTAATATTTAATATAGTTAATTAATATTTAGTGTTAAAGTGTTAATGGGCGTTACTTTCGCAAGCCTTATTACTCGTTTTCGGAGGTATATTTACCCATCTGAGAAAATTATAAATATTAATCCTACAGTTCCGGGAGACTTTCTTTCAGAAAATATCCTCCTCTTTTTGTATCTTTATTTAGATATCAAAATATCAATTAGTTTTTGAGATAATTTTTTCTTTCAGTAAATTGATTATAACTTTCACAATTTTCGCAAACGGAACTTTCTTCGAAAAGTATCTACATGCTCTTCCAAATCGAATGACACCTTGTTCATATTCTTCCAAGACTCATGAAAGAAGTTGAACAAAAAAAGCACTTGTTCACTAGACTATATTCTCATGATTAGTAAATCTTTCTCCAAGATCCATGATGTATAAGTCCAGAAATGGATTGAAAGCCATCACAAGAAAATTTTTACTAACTCGCCAATTTTTATTAACTTCAAAATATTATGGAGTAATTAAATTGACAATTAAAGCCAAGAGTTGGTCATCTTTTGATACCTACTCTATTTCAAAAAATATTCGAAATATTAAATATTGTTTTAAAATCTTTTATGAGCTCCTCGAATGTGAACAGGCATTTAATCGGTCACTAGGACCAAAAAACGTATGTGAAATGGAAAATTTTATTCACGATGGAAGAAGTCAACCAAAACCTCCTTCCACTTCTTCTCTTTCTGAATTTTATACTTCCTATACTATTAAATGAAACTGCTCGTGCTTTAGATATAATACTATACTATGAAACAATTCAGAAAGAGAAGAAGTACGAGGAGATTTTGGTTGACTTCTTCCTTTCGAAATAAAAATTTTCTATTAGAGCCATTTGAACATTTTTAAACACGTTTTTTGCTCATAGTGACCTATTAAAATACTAAATATTAGTTTTTTTACCCAAAATTAGAAAAACGATTCAATTTCTTGATTTATTATTATGTTAAAATTATGAGTATATATTTACTTTACATGTTCTCATTCTGTCAATAATTATAGCGTTCGACCATTTCGTGGCTCCTGTTTGGTTGACCTGTTTCGAAGCGCGGAAATTATACAATACTCGATTGCACAGTTGTAAAGAAAACATATCTAGATGATTTTTATATAATTGCACATACATAATATCATAAGAGGTGCTAGTGCTTAGTATATTTCATGTATAATTAAATACGTAGATACGAAGACTTCTATTCAATTCCATTATAATTTTCGTATGCTCATGGGGGGGGATAGATCCCCTTGATCCCTCCCCTATCTACGCCACTGTGTATATATATATATATATTTATATAGGTATATATATATATATATATATATATATATATAAATATTTTTATATATATATATATATATATATATATATATATATATATATATTTTAAAACACTGGGAATCAATCCAAGTGTTTCAATTAAGTTGATTAATAATTTCCAATTTTGCCTAACAGTTTCCATATTTGTTATTCAGTTATATATTTTATATGGGCAACTCATATTGAAACTAAGTTAGTCGGTCTTGTAGAATATATAAATTTCACTAAACATTGGGAATTGAGATATCAAAGCTTCCTTTTACTAGATCATTCGAAAAAACTCGTGAACAGCAGAGCTCCATCACTAAGGTCGTATTTTGAAAAATCACGCGTAAATAGCAAATCGAATTGAAAGGTTGAAAATAATTTATTTGAAAAAAAAAAATTTTGCGAAGTACATATTGGTTGAGGAAAAGAGTTAAAATCAATAAAGGCACGTAGCACAACTGAATCCACGTACCAAATTTCAACCCTCTATTGTAAAAAGAATTTCGCAAAGTGCATCGTGTACTGATAGCGAAGCAGGTCTAGATGCGATTTCAACGGAACAGTCTCCGCGCGGGGCAGCGCGTCTCAGGAAAATGGTTCAAACTACCCAAGGGCATTTCCTCAACATTAACTCAATCTACGTTCCAAGTTTGAATTTTTTCACGAAACCACGAAAAAAACAAGAAACATCTACGTAAAAATGGCGGCGGTTGGAAAAATTTAACCAAATTGTGATAATCCAGTATATCAAAACTACGAAAAATTAGATATGGTTGGGATATATTACCAAGTTGGTTTGAATCCAAATCAAGCGATGGACCTCTAATTTGAAAAGTATTTACTATTACCCAGTTACAGGGTGTCAGATAGATAAAAAGATAGGAATTTTAAGTTTCCTTTTTCGGATCGTTTGAAAAGCCTAGGCCAGAAAGGTTTAGAAAAGAAAATACCGAAAATGATGAAATAAGTGTACTCGCAAAGGTAGAAGAGAATAAACATACTTGCAGAGAAATTGAAGATTCGGTTGGCATTCCAAGGGTTTCGAAGATATTAAAAATATATAATATATATATATATATATATATATATATATATATATATATATATATATATATATATATATATATATATATATATATATACATATATATATAATATATATATATATATACATATATATATATATTATATATATATATATATAAATATATATAAATATATATATATATATATATATAGATATATAATACCCCCTACATATTCCAAGCTATACATCATCTGCACCCAGGTGAAACTGAGAAGAGTATTGAGTTTTGTAGGTGGTATATTGTCCGACGAAAGCCATATAAGTAGCGCTGGCATTTTAAATCGAAATAATCACCGTTATTGGTCAAATGAAAATAAGCACGTTACGGTGGTTCATTAAAAACAAGGCAGATTCGGCTTTTATGTATCCTGTTTCGTTTTTGGAGGAAGATTAGCGCCTACCGCATTTTCGACGGTTACTTGAATCGCTAAAGATATTTGGAAATTTTGGATGATTTTCTTTCTGAACTACTTGACAAAATTCCGTTGGCTCAATATAGAAAAGGTTTATCCTAATGAAAGATTCCAAAACCAGTGGATTGGTAATAATGGTCCCATTAACTGGCAACCAAGGTTACTTATCTATATTAGATTTCTTCATATGGGGCTACATAAAAAATAAAATGAATCACACGCGGCCCGAAAATCGAGATACTCTGATGAATGCCACGAGAGAAGTTTTTAAATACTTAAGTATAAGACTTTTGTTTTAACTGTGGTCGATTGGCGCTATTTTCAGAAAATGTGTCTTCAACAGAATGGGCAGTAATTTGAACAATATTTACAAAACATTTTCAACAGAAAAATGATAGAACTTTGTTTCGTAGCAGTATTACATATATTTCTATTTCTGTTATAATCATTATTGAATGTATCTCTATTCAGTAACTTATATTGAATAATATTTTTTTGATAATACTCTTCATTCTAACCTATATAAATGGAAGTGATATTTTTGTTTACTGCGTCGAATGATCTATCAAATTGATATATGTCTTGACTTGCCATAAAAAAAAAGAAAATTATCTAAATACAGGGCTAATACTTAGAATTTTATATAAGTAGTATATATTTTTGAAAAGCGCAAAGCATTTGTGTTTTGAATATGGAAAAATATACAGGATGTTTCATTCAAAAAATTATAACATTAAGTTATACCTAAACAATGACAGCTCATTTCAAAAATCTGACTACGCCACTGGATTCTACGTAAAAAAGTGTACAAAAAACAGTTTTTACTTTTTCTATAAGTTAAAAGACAGCTGTGATACAGGAGAGAGACCAAAATGCAATATTTTCAACTTCGCCGTGTATCTCAAAAACGAAGCAAGCTATGAAAATTTTGTCTACGCTATCGTGAGATTCACAAAAAAGTAGCCAACGTTCGCGAAAACCGCAAATCTCTATCTTTAGAAATAAGCGAGTTAGCCTGTACATATGCCCCGGGAAGGATATTCATATGAAAATTAGAAATATTTGAGTAAAAATGGATGCAGTTGCATAAATTCACCCAAATTTTGATACTTTTGTTCTGCAACGAAAATGAAAAATTTTCCGAAAATCGTAGTCTAGGAGGTCTAAAAAATATTGGAAAAATACTCCCGCACCTGACTGCTTTCTTTCGATACACTGCAATAATATGCATTTTATGGAATAAAATACGACTGAAAAGACTTGTAAATTATTCTATTGCTCAGGTAGTTTTTTCCATAATTTCTTCCTGGATATAGTTCACTATTTACATAAAGTTAGTTGGGATGAGTTAGTTCCGTTGGAAACGTAAAGTAAATTTTAACAGGAATAAGATGAACTAACTTCATAGGTGAATACGTAGAATAGTCCTGCATCTGTGTTATATATTCAAGATGGAAATTACAACACGATAAAGTAAACTGAATTATAGGGGTTGAGAGTTGAAAGATGAAAATGAACACTAAGAAATGGATGAGGAACTCTGTTTTCACTAATTTATTTAATAATAATTATAATCTTGTTTAATATATATAACTGTTATCTGGGAAAACCTTAATTCCTAAATATTCATTAGCACCTTATCAAATTACACGCTCCTGACTTTCAAAGTAACTAGAGTGTATATAAGATAAAACTACACTTTTCTATTATATTCGAAGAACTCATTAATTTGTTAATGCATATTCCATTACAGCATTTAAGAAAAGGCAGGAGTATCTACTGTATAAAGAAAGGAGTTTCCGTTCCTAGTCTTTTCGTTCAGAAATATATATATATATATATATATATATATATTTATATATATATATATACATATATATATATATATATATATATATATATATATATATATATGTATATATATATATATATATATATATATATATATATATATATATATATATATGTATATATATATATATATATATATATATATATATATATATATATATATATATATATAATATATAAATATATATATATATATATATATATATATATATATATATATATATACATATATATATATATATATATATATATATATATATATATATACATATTTCATATATATTTCAAAAATATTATTAAATATATGAAGATGCAAAATGAAGAGAAATATATGAGTAAGAAGTGAAAATAAACTAAGGTTTATTTGGTATCAGAAACCTGCACTAGGAAAATATATTGTTTTAATATTTTAAATTCTATACTTATTTTGTTATTAAAACAAATTCACTCACTTGGTATTCATACGATGGTTTCAAATAATACAACGCCATCTCTTGATGAAACACAGGTGTAGCGGACCCAGAGATGGGGGGAACAATCCAGACCCAATCCGAAGGGCAACCATTTCTCAATCTATTTTCGTTGTCGAGATGCTTCATGAAGGATTCAGAAGCAGTATGGTGATCCACTATTGTTACTCCTTTAAGCTGAAAACTGTGTAGGACGGCAATATTGCACTCAACCAACGCTTTATCTTTCCATAGGGTCACTGGACTACTAGTATCGAGTCCCATTCTCAGTGCTATAGTCTGCGTAAACAGTTATTTATTCTTCTTACAATATTATTTTATCACAATCCATAATTTTCGTGTCTTATATATAATGGTCTCTTGAAGGTTAATTAAAAATTCAATTAAATTTTCAAGTGCTAACAAACACGCTCAAATCTTCAACATAAAATTTACCTAGACTGATCGTTGGAGGATATAGAAATGCTCAAAACATAATTTATTTGAGAGAAAAGGAGAGTGAAAATTATACTGGTCGTCGAAACTTTAAAACTTACTTGCTTTCATGATTTTCAATTTCAAACAAGTCAAGATATTTTATTACATAGTTTAAATTATTGGAGTTTGGAGAAGATTTCGGAAAGCTTAGAGTTGAAGAGAAACTAGTGAGGTTATCACTGAGCAAAATTTGTGAATATTTCCATTCTCATTCAGTTTTATATATAAATGTATTCAATGGTGTATCAGAATTTTTTTAGAGCTCGAAGTTTGAATATAATCGTGCTAAATGATATTTTACTGATCATTTGACGAAACATGATTTAATATGCAAGAATCTAGGAGAAAACACTCTACTAAAATTTAATCAACAATGTTTTCACCCCTTTATCAGTGCTACCTTCAAGACTGATACAATTCTCTGTGAGGTATTTATAACTAACATGGGATGAATTGGAAATCAATTTTTCATTAACAACATTTGGGATTTACAGCCTCTAATTTCTAGAATTTCCAGAAGATACAGTATTTTATTTTACCCTCCATACCTTCATGTAAAATTTTCATTAAATCTGAAAAATCATAGTTTATAATGTTGTCTTCGAATAAACCTGCACAGTTCTTGTTATATAGTATGGACTTGTAGTGCTTACTAACTCTAGCATCGATGCAGTATCCATTTTGACCTATATAAGAAACATCACAATATCAGTAAAAAGGATTTGATATACATCATTCTTTTCACTGATCGATTGTCTCTCTTCGTTATTGACTAAAAGCGAACTTAGTTTTTTCTACTTGTAATTATTGTTCTCATTTTATTCAAGTCTAATCAGTAAGAAATTGTATCACTCATGTTTGGAACATAATTTGGGATATTTTTGTTATCTAATTCCTAATATTGTTTCTCAAAATTTTCAGTTTATTCTCGGTAATGGAGTCAGTTGTAAATACTGCATGACTTGGGAATTGTAATAAGTCTTGAAAATACTTTTGACAATGGCCTCAGCAGCACCCCAAAACATTGCTAAGTAAATTTTGATATACTTATTATGAAATTTTTGTCGAATTCTTTCTTGCAGATTGTTTGGATTTTATTATAGGTATATAACTTTTTCAATATTTTCTAACCAAATATATTAATCAGGCTAGAATACGAATCGATGTTATCAGAATATGTTTAATTGATTTTATTTATGGTCGACATATTCAATTTTAGTATACTCACTTCAAGCATATTCAATCTGTGCGGATCGCATATATTTCTGCAACCAATCTCAGAACTCATGTACCATCCATTGAAAGGTGCTGCTGTGAACTGTATTCCTCCGCAATCGAACATCATACTTGACACAGCAGGAAGAGAGTACCATTTTATATCTAATTCCTCGAACCATTCAAACCTTCAAAAAAAATTCCATACAGGTGAACTTGGCATTTCTATATTATATTTAATTTTTACCAGTATCTAATTTTATTTACTTCCCTAAATAAAATTCTGTAAAATTTCACGAATATGCAACATTTCTGGAATATATTTTTTTATGAGAATATTTCACCTTCATGATTTTTGTAGGTGAGTTAAAAATGTTTATAAAAACTTGTCATTGATCGTCAACTATATATAACTGAAATAGTTTATTCTACAATCCCGCCTACTTAAATAAATTAAATTAGCGTATGGCATTAATGCCGGGGAGTCTACACACATTATGTGAGATGTTCCGGCGCCGATCGCTTCTTCAACCCTGTTTTAGGTAATTAGTGCGGAGAAGAAAACTTCCCTCCCCTGCTGACAGGCCGGAACCAATTAAAGGTGTGAATAAAACTGAAAGTACACTGGAGGTAGCACAAGAACTGTATTGGGTGTTTGTATCTGGTATTTCAAAAAACACAGAGCCCCAAGCAATACTGGACTTCCTTAGGAATCATCAGTGTGATGCTAACATGATTTGTGAGAAAATGAAGACTAAATCAAAGCAAGTTAGCTCATTCAAGCTTGGAATACCAAGGCAGCTGGTAGACAGAATATTAAACTCTCAGCTCTGGCCAGAGGGTATAAGAGTTAACCATTTTCGCAACCTACAACGCCAGCAGACCAAGGTGGTTTCTCCTCTGAAAGGCGGAACTCGGTGAGCCAGGTTACTGATGAATCTGTACGTGTTTTTCATATTAATGTACAAAGTTTATGTAATAAGGTTTCAGAGCTGGAGGTAGTCCTCGGTGAGAATTATTTCGACTGTATTTGTATCAATGAGCACTGGTTAAGAGCTGACCAGTTTTCCGTGGTAAATTTGGAAGGGTATGAAGGTGCCTCCAGTTTTTGTAGGTCTTCTAGAGGTCATGGGGGGGTTGCCATATATTTAAAATCACATGTCGACTATCATGACTTAAACATCTCAAATCATTCTGTCGAACTTGACTGTGAGGTGGCAGGTGTTCTCCTTAAAAAATATTCTACCTAACTTATTACAGTGTATAGGTCCCCTAATGGTGATTTTTCTAAGTTCTTGGAAATCATGGCATGTATATTGGACAGTATAAATTTGTCTTTAAGCGTCATTATTACAGGTGACTTTAACATTCATTTTACCACTACTGATACTAGGGTAGTCGAGTTGGAGAATCTTATGATGTCGTATTGTCTTCATCCAACCGTTAATCTCCCAACAAGAGGCAATGCCTATCTCGACAATGTGTTCACTAACATAATCACCTCGACAAGTTGCTCTAGGCCTATTGATTTACATCATCTGTCTGATCATAGGGGTATAGTCTTTCATTTTAAAAAACTTATTACAGATAAAAAATCTAAATCTAGAATTAACTACAGACCAATTACAGATGTAGGTCTATTTCACCTTTATAATAATGTTGAAATGATTGGGTGGCAGTTTGTCATTGATCCTGACATCACCATTGACAAAAAGTTTTCAACTATTTGTTGAAGTTATAAATGAGTCAATAGAGCTGAGTTTTCCTCAGAAATCAAGAATTCCTAGTGGTGATAGACAGGCCGTGAAGGTTGAGTGGTACAATGATGAATTGAGAGAATCTAGGGAGAGGCTTCATGCTCTGGATGCTATGAGTAGGCAATATCCTGAGTTGGTACCAAGGCAACTAGTCGCTGGGTACAGGAAACTCTATAGAGCTAATATCTGCAGTTCTAAGAAAAGAGCATATGATGCTAACATAAAAAATTCCAATAGGCCAAATGTTGCAATGTGGAATATTCTTAAAAGTAAAAGTTCTCCATCCAACATACTACATACAGATTCGCTGAATGCACACACGTTTAACAACTTTTTTTATTAATGTTGCTGAAGAAATTGTGAAGGACCTACCAAAAGCCAAAAACTCTTTTGACAGCTACCTTACTTCAAACTTAACTCCAATGAATAGCTTTAATTTTCGACAGGCCACTTTTAATGAGGTTAGAGATAAAATATCTAGCCTAAAAAACACAAAAAGTAGAGACTGCTTTGACATTTCCACAAAAATCGTAAAGTCACTTGAAAATTCAATTGTCTATCCACTTACAAAGTTGATTACCCGTTGCATCTTGGCTGGAGTTTTTCCCTCGGTTCTCAAAAGTGCAAAGGTAATACCCATTTACAAAAATAAGGACTCACCGGATGATGTTATATCCCTTTTACCTATTTTTTCCAACATTTTTGAGTCCATTCTAAAAGACCAAATGAATTTGTATTTTGAACATAATAACTTGTTTCTTACTGGGCAATATGGTTTTCGTAATAAAAAATCAACAACTTTGGCCATTAATGGTCTGGTGGACTTTGTTGTGGATGGACTGGAGCGAGGTCTGGACACATATGCATCTTTCTTTGACCTCACAAAGGCTTTTGATTGTGTCTCACACTCAATTTTGATTAAAAAGCTGGCCCACTATAATTTCTCAACTGTGAGTATATCTCTCATCGAATCATACCTTACTGGTCGTAATCAATTTGTCTACTTTAACAACAAAAAATCTCAAACCTTGCACATTGACAGTAAGGGTTCCCCAGGGCTCAGTGCTGGGTCCCCTTCTGTTCCTTATTTATATAAACGTTCTGTCAAGTTGTCAAGGCAGAGGAGAGCTCATTCTTTTTGCTGATGACACGACCAAAACAATTACATATCATCCCACTGATTCCTTGAATGATGTTGTCAGTGAGATGCAGTCCAATCTGTTTGATTGGTTTGCTGCCAATCAGCTTAGCCTTAACAGATCCAAGACTCAGAACTTGAACTTCACTCTCCGACGAAATAGGCCTGACCTGCCTTGTGATCCTCATGCAAAGTTTCTTGGAGTTATTCTTGATCCTGGACTTACTTGGGAGGAGCATGTTATCCAACTGAGTGGAAGATTATCAAAAACTATTAACCTTTTCAGGGCACTTTCTCATAATGTGTCTCTCCCTACTCTTATGTTGGCCTATCATGCTTACTTCTCATCTCACATGTCCTATGCAGTTTTAAGTTGGGGTCATAGTGCTCATGCAGGGCAAATTTTCGGTCTGCAGAGGAGATGTGTGCGGATACTGGCTAGGATTGGGTATCGGGATTGTTGCCGTCGGTACTTTGCCTCTCTTCATGTGCTTACTTTTCCATCTGTGTATATTTACCACTGTCTTGCCTTTATTAGAAAAAACCTCTCTCATTTCTCCTCACATGAAAATATTCATAAGCATTTAACTCGCAATCGCAGGGACATACTCCCTGATTTTCACAGATTGTCGAGAACACGGAGGGGCACTGATTACTTTTGCATTAGATTCTTCAATGTCCTGCCACACCACATAAGGGTGCTACAGTTTAAGCAGTTTAGTTCCAGAATGAAAGATTATTTAATTAATAAAGCTTTTTACTCATTTGAGGACTATCTCCACAATGATTTTTGTGGCATGAAATAATTTTGAAGTTGCGTATGTGTGTATTGACTGTTGTACTTCTTTTGTTGTAAGATTCGGCAAGTGTACCTATGTCTTTACTGTGTATTTAGGATATAGAAAGTTTTACAAATATTTTAATTATAATAGCTAGTAAGTTTTTTTTCTCTGAAACCTATTACTTTTTCGTATGTGACTTGTATACGCATTGTATCTTATGCCTTGTACCAATAAATATTTGATTTGATTGATTTGATTTGATTTGATGAGGTGTACTAACCCAGGGGGATCAACGGCTTAACGTGTCCTCCGAAACACGGTAGCGATGGTATTGAAAATTTGTTGGTTTTTCATGGGAGTCGAACCCACGTCCTCTCGGTTGTCAGCCGAGAGCGATGCCACCTGAGCTATCACCGCTGCTGATTGTAATAGAATTATCAAATCATGAAAACATACTTGTTGACCATAGTTAATTTCATATATTACATAAAGTGAACAAGGAAAATTCTTCAATAATTTGAAAATTTTCAAACTTAGAAATATACTCTAAATTTTGCATACAGCTGTTTCCATCATATTAGATCTCATCAGTGCAGATTATTTGACTCGAAGTGAATTGACAATTTTTTAATTGTTTCCCAATACATATTAAATTATTAAAGAATTTTTCTTGTTCACTTTATGTAATGTATGAAATTGACTATGGTCAACAACCAGCTTCCTCGCAAAGTTGTTTAATAATTTTTAAATTATTGAAGAATTTTCCTTGATCGGTTTATGTAATGTATATAATTATTTTGAATAACCTCTAGGAATTGTGTTTTGGTCATAAAAAACGAGAAGAACAAGTGTAATATGAACATATAGATTATATAACTAAGATAATATCTTTGAGGTTTTTCCCATTTAACATGTTTTAAATAGTTGATGGAATCCGTCGTTACTACGTGATAATTTAACATGATGAACAAAAACGAAACTTGAATTTACTACGTTTATTATCATGAGAATAATTTGAAAAATATATAAAACTGCGGTTACAATTTCGGTCACTAGACCATCATCGGATTACTTCCAATTCGATAACAAAATTTTTGAACTATGTAGTAGGCTTGCAATGGGCTCCCCCTTTAGTCTGCTTGTTGCAGACATTTTCACGTCACATATAGAAAACATAATATTCAATTCTAAAAAAGCATCACATACAGGTTTTTGGCATAGATACGTTGATGATGTAATTGCTTGTTTTAGGGGCACCGCGAGGCAATTAGATCAGTTTTTGAATTATATTAATAGCATTCACCCAAATATAACGTTCAAAATTGAAAAAGAATTGGATCGACAGATAAATTTCTTGGATTTAACTATCTTTCATAATAATAATACTTTGAGTTTCGATATATACAGAAAACCAACATTCACGGATATATGTATTCCGTTGGATTCAAATCATCCTATTTCCCGTAAACATTCAGCTTATAACTCAATGATCCACAGAGCGTTTTCAATTCCAATATCCGTAGCAAAATTAGTAAAAGAAATTTCTACTATAAAAATAATTGCCTGAAATGATGGTTTTCATACAAGTTGGATAGGTAAAATGATAAAGAAGAAAGGTAGTCAACTAGCGTACAATAGCATATATCCTCAATCGAAAGTAGAAAAATCCGAAAAATTCACATTTTTAACATATTTTGGTCCTCTAATTGAAAAAGTGGCTAATGTCATACCAAAATGTAATATTAAAATTGCTTTCAAACCTCGGACAAAACTCTCAGGATGTTTATTCAATGCCAAAAATATCACTTCAAAATTTGAAAGTTCAGGAGTTTATAAGTTGATTTGTCCAGTATGTAAAAGAGTGTATGTAGGTCAGACTGGTCGATCGTTCAAGACAAGATTTAAAGAACGCCAAAAATCTTTTTTGAAAAATAAAACGTATTCAATTTCCAAATTATGCACAAATTACCGAAAGGAACCAAACTAACTTACTTAGAATCATTAGAAATTTTTAAACTCAATCATAATGCAAAAGATTTCTTGCTGAACGACCAGATTGACTTTATATATTCCCCTATATTTAGTGTACTCAACCTATAATGATTTTTCTAAGAACATTTTATTGCACCAATTTGGGAAATCGAATCGATTAGCCCTTCTTGTTCTTCTTGTCTATTTAGGTACCTGCAATAATTCTTTCCCACCCGAAAGAGCAAATCTATAATTATGTATAATTGCAATCGCAGTTTTATATATTTTTCAAATTATTTTTGTGATAATAAACGTAGTAAATTCAAGTTTTGTTTTTGTTCATTAACATGTTTTGTTTAGAGAAAATTAGTATTTTGGAAATTATAAATTTATAGTATTTTAATTAACTCCAGAATTATCTACAAATCTACGCGACAAAATGATGACTCTGAGATTTTTATACATGACCTGAAATAAGGTTCTAGATGCGGAATCGAATGAGGAAGAGGAAATAATTTCACTGAATATAATTTATGGGATAACTCGAACAAATTCAGGAGAGGTAGATTGTTTGAATTAGACATCGTTTCTAGAATCTCGGATCGGAAAAAAAATTTAATTTCGATATAACCGTAAGTAAAATTTCATCAAATTAAAATCTAATCAGATTTAAATTGAAAAATAGTTGGTTAAGCTGGAGATGTACAGGGTGGCCAGATAAGAATGCAAAGTGCTGTACTTCGTAAACTATTCGTCGTAGAAACTTACGGTAAAAAATTTTATTACTAAAGTGGCCAAAAAAAATCCTGGAAATTATTTTTATTATTCCAAGATGGCCGCCAGGGGCGTAAATGCCATCTAAAACTTTGAAAGTGATTTTTCTCTGAAATTCACCTAGTAAATGTATACACCTTTTGACGTATCTATTGAAATGAAGTGGTGGTGGTTGATTCAATGTTTTTTTGAATAAACAGCTGTAACTTCTAAACTACTGAACGGATTTTAATAAAGTTTGGAAAAGCATTTATTGGATCATCAAATCCATCTTATCTGTCATATGTCATTTTTAGTGATGGCACTTGAGCGCGTTTTTTGATATAATAATAGAAATTTTACTAATTTCTTTGAAAAATTGAAAGCAATAATATGAATTTTTTCCGAAAAAATGAAGTGTAATGATGCCAAAATAGGCAAGTGAAAATCGCATCTCGGTATCTTATTTCAAGCCTAAGATATCGAAGAAAGAAAATTTTGTCATTATAAATTTCTGAAATTCTGTATTAATTCTAATTTATTTGTCTTCTTTCAAAAATCAATGATGAAATATCATATTTTTATGATTCTCAAATAATAAATAGTATTTTTAGTTCAAGTAATATCTTTAAAAAACGTGTAGGAGCATAGTAAGCAATGAAAATAATATGCAAGTGCAAGGTAGTCAGAATATGAAGTTACCATAGATGAAAAACAAATGACTAAAATATACTTACCAACAAGTATTAAAATTATTCTTATAGTGGCAGTGTAAAGAGTTTTTGAGGCACATAAAAGTAAGGACTGAAAATTTTCAAAATGCCTTTTACAAACGAGGAAGCTGTTGATATGATTGCGGTATATTTTGAATGTCTTCAAAATGTGACACTGGCACAAAGTAAACAGAGCTCGATATCCAAATCGGCGTCTACGCGATTCAAGAATTTTTCGGCGTTTAGTGCGTATTATTTGCGTAATACTGGCAGCTTTCGACCTAAGTTGCGAAGAAACGTGGCTAGAACATCGGAAGACTATATTGTTAATATTTTAGCATACGTAGAATTGAATCCCCACGTTAGTACGAGAGCAATGCCTGTAGCTTTGGATATATCACGTTCTACTATTCTAAACACTTTAAGGGATCATAGGCAAGTTTTAATTTCACTAAAAATACTACAGTGCCACAAAAACTCTTAACACTGTCACTATAAGAATAATTTTAATACTTGTTGACAAGTTTATTTTAGTCATTTGTTTTTCATCTATGATCTCTTCATATTCTGACTACCTTGCACTTGCATATTATTTTCATTGCTTACTATGCTCCTACACGTTTTTTGAAGATGTTTTGAACTAAGAACACTATTTATTATTTGAGAATCATAAAAATATGACATTTCATCATTGATTTTTGAAAAAAGACAAATAAATTAGAAAAAATACTGGTGTAATGGCGTCTTTCCAGAATTTTATGATGACTAAATTTTCTTTCTTCGATATTTTAGGCTTGAAATAAAATACTGAGATGCGATTCTCACTTGCCTATCTTGGTATCATCACACTTCATTATTATTGGAAAACATTCATATTATTGCATTTAATTTTTCAAAGAAATTAGCAATTTTCTATTATTATATCAAAAAACGCGCTCAAGTGCCATCACTAAAAATTTGACATATGACAAATATAATGAATTTGATGTTCCAATAAATGCTTTTCCAAACGAGACCAACTTTGTTAAAATCCGTTCAGTAGTTTAGAAGAAAAAAACATTGAATCACCCCTCACCACTTCATTACAATAGATACGTCAAAAAGTGTAAAACAAAAATTACTCGAATAGAGCTAACTTTGAAAAAGTATATGTGTTTGTGATACATTTACTTGGTGAATTTCAGATAAAAATCACTTTAAAAGTTTTAGATAGCATTTACGCCCCCTGGCGGCCATCTTGGAAACATAAAAATAATTTACAGGATTTTTTTTTGGCCACTTTAGTCATAAAATTTTTCACCGTAATTCTCTACGACGAATAGTTCACGAGATAAACCACTTTGCATTCTTATCTGGCCATCCTGTACATATTTCCTAAATAGTTTTACAGAAAACGGACTTTGAAGGAGTAGAAATCCAATTATTTAATTCCAATAGGTTTGTTCAAGTTCAAAAATTAATTCAAGATTCACAATCGATGAACCACTATTTGATAGTTTGTATTCAAACTTGCGTTTTATAAAATCAGTCAGTTATTAAAAAGGAATACTCATAAATTGAAAAATAATACTTTGCTGAAGATATACGTTATATATATGAATGTCTTCAGGGTATATGCTCCATGGTATTCTCGATAATATCCTGAATTTGGTTTTCGTTTTTCATAGACACACACATACATATATATATATATATATATATATATATATATATATATATATATATATATATATATATATATATATATATATATATATATATATATATATATATACAGGGTGTACCAATCTTACGACAAACTTCGGTATATGGGTTATTTCAAGAGATATCAAAAAATGATATCGACAAAAATGGTAGATGTCTTTAAGGTCCATATTTTGAAATGATCTCGAACTATACAGAGTGTTGCATAACTCCGTTACAAACTTAACATATGGTTTTTCAAATGAGTACCCCTGTATATTATACCGAATTCGGATTACTCACATTTTTCTGAAGCTTTTGATTTAAGGTTTTGCTATGTTATACAGAATACTTCAAAAGATATGGACAAGTTTATATGAAAA